>JACXGK010001717.1:0-10178 GCA_016801125.1 Novumbra hubbsi
ACTCCTTGGTGACCTCATAACAGCAGAAAACAGATGTTTTTCAGTATGGTCTACTCCTTGGTGACCTCATAACAGCAGAAAACAGATGTTTTTCAGTATGGTCTACTCCTTGGTGACCTCATAACAGCAGAAAACAGATGTTTTTCAGTATGGTCTACTCCTTGGTGACCTCATAACAGCAGAAAACAGATGTTTTTCAACTATCCACTGGATATCAGGGACACTTCTATGGAATTTGAGCTGATTAGGGGGAAAACACTTTTGAGGCCCAAAAAAAAAGAGCACTTTGGGTCACAGCTTTTGTGTTTCATCTGAAGAACAACAGTTCTGTCTGGTCCGAGTGGCTTCAGCTCCAGTCCCCATCGTCTACTCAATGTATGTGGAGAGGGACAATTCTGTTTACAGTTTTCCACAGGCCAAAAGCCCATGATGTGTCACAGAGACCACCATATCTACCGTTGTCCGTCACTGCCTGGCCAATGTTTGTACTCAAAGCCTGTCCTGTACCGCAGAAGTAAAGTAGCATCACCACAAACCATCAAAGGCCGAGGTAGGGTTTGTGCAGTTTGTCTCAGGCCCAACACAAAACAGAGCACAGTCATTATAAGGACAAGAAGGTCTTCACCCATCTGCCCTTAGAGTATCACTGATAGTAGCTTCTTCTTCACTAAAGGGGACAGGACACATGCTGTACATGGTGAATCTTCTGTACAGGGACAAGGAAACCAGGTCAGCGAATGTTGCATTTTTACCTGCCACATTACATGGCTTGTGTGTTTATATACAACATTACATTACTATGTAAATGGATTTTGTGATGTGTGCATTTTGTGTATTCTAAACAAAAGCATTTCTAACTTGAAAGATGAGCTCTAAAGCATTATATCCAAATGGAATATTGTGTGATTCTCGGTCGTTGTAGTGTTATTTGGTAAACACATTTTCCACCAACAAAAAATCTATTAATATAAAAAAGAAAATAACACTACACTAGAAATAGAAATAGAAAACCACTAATTACAGCACAATAGTGTATGTTCTTTTTTTTGCACAATATTTGCAATATTTGGTTGTTTAAATACTACATTCCCAAGTGGGAAAAGGTCTTCCAGTATATAAAGATTGTATTCAACTCTTTACTTTAATTAGTGGGAACATTATGTTTCTATAATCAGCCAGATGTGGTACTCACTCATTTACATTATTTATTCATAGTTATTTAAATGAAATTGTTAAGTGCTTCTCAACAAGCCCTCTTAATAAAGTTAAAAAAAATCCTTACTCAGTCATTACCAGAATCTAGCTGATGATGACAGTAATAGATTGAAAACATCAATGGACTTCATTTTTGACAATGCTTTAAAAAAAATTTTTATATCCCTGATGCCAGGTAGCTGCATAGTTCATTATCATGCATCTTTTCTCAGTAGTGTTGCATCAACCTTTACTCAAGGACAAGAACGGAATGCCCATATTGTTGTTTGATCTTATTGATGAGTATTTTATATCTTAACTGTTTGTGTCTACCCAAGACGAATTTAGATAACTGTTTAAGAAATAAAGTATGGCTATTTTAAAATGTAAACTCAAATCCTGTCTTTTTTAACAATTGTATGTATTTAATTATTATTATTATATATATTATACTTATTATTATAAGTCTCAGATAATTTTTTTGGTCACACATTTATCAATGGTTAGCTAATCTCAGTACCAAGAGCCAATTCTGTCAAGAGAGATTAGTGATTTTCTGGAAAGAATTTCAGATGTTAGGGCCACACTAACACTGTCATATCAACATGTCTGTTTCAGATATTAGGGGCCAAATCAACATTGTCACATCAACATGTATGTTTCAGATGTGAGGGGCCAAATCAACACTGTCACATCAACATGTCTGTTTCAGATGTGAGGGCCACATCAACACTGTCACATCAATGTTTCTGTTTCAGATGTGAGGGCCACATCAACACTGTCACATCAACATGTCTGTTTCAGATGTGAGGGCTACATCAACACTGTCACATTAACATGTCTATTTCAGATGTGAGGGCTACATCAACACTGTCACATCAATGTTTCTGTTTCAGATGTGAGGGCCACATCAACACTGTCACATCAATGTTTCTGTTTCAGATGTGAGGGCCACATCAACACTGTCACATCAATGTTTCTGTTTCAGATGTGAGGGCCACATCAACACTATCAGAGTCTTAAGTGTTCATACATTATTTCTGCCCTAATATTGCATGTCGTCTCTCTCTCTCTCTGCGGGATCAGGGATCCTATGCTCTTCCGAGGTGATTTGTACGAAGAGTGTGGGAAGCTATAGCTACGTCGTTGTCGCCATGCAACAGAAAGGGTGGCAAGCGATTGGTTACAGCCTGTCCTCCTGTGGTACACCTGGGCACGCTCCAGTTCAGATCCACATGGCCCCTTAATTAAACTACTGTCAGGATGCTGGTTCCCTTGCCATTCATGTTCTCTCCCCTGCATTACGTCTGCTCTCCTTCATTGCGTCGGACCAACCTCGCTTAAAGATGTTAGACGACATTCTGCTCATGTCAAACTCCTCGCGCGCACACAGTAGAGTTCTCAGCAACTACCCTGCACAAACTCCTGAGTCCGTTGCCTATCCACAGAGACAATTGAGTTGTCGAGTTTTGATGTATTTCAATGAGCTTAGAGATTCTTTACAGGACATGTCATTTTGATCTTTCAATTTCAGAGAGTAATCAGGTACAGAAGATGTTGATGTCATATCTCGTTGCTAGGTAAGGTGTTTTCCTGAAGACCTGCCCTGTGGATTTCTTTTTAAAATGCTTTCTTCCTCGTTAGGGGATCATTCTTTACTTTCCTACCTCCATTGCAAGTTCCATTATGTGTCACTGTCTTCTGTGATAGCCTTATCCTCGGACGGGAGGCTGTTGCTAAGCATCATGAAGCTTGACGTGTGTGACGGTGACCACAACCATTGCAGACAGGCAACCTGTCAAGAGTACTGGCATGTTGCCTGTACTGGCCTACAAATGCTCATCCTGTCAGCTCGCATTACCCAGCAGCCCCTGGGAGAACCAGTTTCACCTGCCTGTTTCTTCCACTCACTCTAACCCTGGATCTGAACATGTCACACCCTATACAGTTTCCCCCATCAGAACTTGTTATGACACCGTTCAGGGAGTCCACAACTGTGTCATAACAGAATGTATTTTTCAGGAGTTTAAATAGTTAAATAGTCTAAATGCTAAATTACTTTTGCAGTCTGTATTGACTTTAGACATAAAACAGCCAATGGCGAAATCAGCAGTTGCAAATGTTGCAAACTAAGTGTTTCAATTGGTGACAGTAGAGTAGCTTAGGCTTGCTACCTAAGGCAAGCTTTTGCCAATGCTAACAAAATTGGCTGATGTTAGATGATGATAGCTAAAGCCAGCTTGTTAACATCTTGTATTGGTGAATCCTATGTGACATGAATCTGTCTTGGTGCCTATATAAATTGACGTAATCATAAACATATAGCATATCTAGCAATAAACTCGCTAACTCTTTCTGATGTTTGAAATCAACCTCTGAACATTTTAAAAGTTTTACGTTCTAGTAAAATGTAATTGCCATCTATAAAAAGCGGCAATAGAGTTTGGAATCACAGACATAAAAGCTGGATTAGTTAGGAAATACAGTATCTCACAAAAGTGAGTACACATTTTTGTAAATATTAGATTATATCTTGTTATGTGACAACACTGAACAAATGACACTTTGCTACAATGTAAAGTAGTGAGTGTACAGCTTGTAAAACAGTGTAAATTTGCTGTCCCCTCACAATAACTCAGAACACAGCCATTAATGTCTACACCGCTGGCAACAAAAGTGAGTACACCCCTAAGTGGAAAGTGAATGTCCGCATCTTTGTGTCTTGGTGTCCAACGCCTAGCTGAGACACAGATGCTGGACTCCGTCAGTGCTAATTGCCACTGAGATGTGCTTCTCCTCTGAACTGATTTGACCTTCAGCACGAATATTCTTTTAAAGAGACTGTGTGTTCATACTGATGGCCTCACAAAGCCAAACACACACAAACACAGCTTCTCACAATTATAAATTGATCCTGATGTTTCAAGAAAAGAATCTGCTTAAAAAGATGTCCTCATTTCCCACCTATCCTAAATCATGCATTACGTGGACAGAGATGTATTTCAGTGGCCTTTTGTCACTGACTCTTGCACCCCTCATTGCGAGGTTTCCACGATGTGTTAGTGGTGAATGTGTTCATGGTTGTATTTCTGACTGTATATCTGGGGAACAGGCAGGGCTCTTAGCTTGCAAGGATTCAGTATTGTTTGGAGCAGATGACATAACAACCCTGTAAAGGACCTGGCTTTTTAGGAACACAATCTGAATGTGTCAGACATATCATGCCACATAAGAAGGAAGCAGGGTTTGTACATGGTTATCTAGTGGCTGAGCATTACAGAGCCGGGTGGCTGTGTCTGCACATCAGATATGTCAGTATGTCCACAGCCGGTGGCCACCTCCACTAAAGCCTGGCCAACATAGGGCTCCAGCACTGCCTGAAAGCTTTGTGCACACACAAACACACACATACACTTTTCTTGCTGTTTAAATGGAACATAAATGTTGATTGCCCTTTAAAAAACTATTTATGCTAATAATAACCCTGACCCTAAACTTGACCCTAGCTGGTGATGCTTAAACCTATTTTTGTCCAATTGTAACTTCATTTTTATTTTTCTGACATGAAAAATGTGTATAGGAAACATTTCCCCATTACTCAACTTCTTCTGATTTAACTAGAGTTTGGGAATGGTTTTCCCTGAAACACAGACACACACTGCTCCCAATACTCCTGTTTCCATGTCCTAGTTATCTTTACCACACTTGCAAATGTTGCCAATTCCAGGCCAGTCGCGAGAACTACAGTCTTTAAATACTCAACACACTCCAAATCCGGTTTATGTCGCGAATTTTCACAAAGTGGAACCGCAAAGGAACTATCAACATTCAAGGACATTTAGAATCCTGACTGGAAACCCACCAAGTACAAACACTCAGCCCCTTGATGTTCAAAATGCAATAAACACAGACACACAAACACACACACACACACACTAACATATGCTTTATACAGACAACGCACATACACACAGCACACAGAACTGGGGGAGCCAATACAAAGGGGGCTGTGTTTACTCAAACAAATTTAGAAAAAAGGAAAAGAAGCCGCAGGGTGCTTCAGACAGAGGATCTCCTAAAATAGCTAAGCTCCTGTGTGACTACTGGGAACCCTCCAGTTTTTGCAGGCTAAAGCTAGCTAGCTACGCCCAGCTCACCATCTGCATGTGGTGTGTTTAAAGTCCTGGCGCTGCCACACACTTTGGTTCTGGACCGCTCTTGTAGCGAGCTGACGCTTGTAGGTACTATTGTAAAGGCTATTGTCTTGACATTCTGGTAGCAGTTTTGATCTGCCTCTACAGATGACGCAGCAGCTGATTAGACACGGCCGCTGTTTACATACAGTAGTTCTATTGTGTAAGTTAGCCATTTCAGCTTGGGTGCTGTTTGGAATTGGATGGACGCACACACTGTGACAGGATATCCAAGGCTAAGTTAAGAGCAGCCATGCAGGTATAATAGGGCGAATTGGGTCGCCAACCCGGCATGGTTTGAGGACATTAGCGTGATGCACGTTGGGACTTTGCCAGAACTATAGTATTGTTTTCTCACTCACACACACACACACGCAATGACATCCATTCTTCTCTATTGTTCTTCCCCCACAGGCTGTTTTTGGAGTACGTGCCTCCACAGGGTTGATGGAACCGATGGAGCCTGGAAGTCTGTCTTCCAATAGCCATTGCTTAGATGTGTGCTTGCGTGTGAGTGTGCGTAATAAGTCAATGCCAGTCAGAGATCCTTTCATTCTTTCTATGTGGGGGGGGGGGGGATTAGAGCCCACAGACCACAGCATTTCCACCAGCTCTCTTTCTTCTCCAGTCTTTTGTTTTCTGCACAACACTCAGGAAGGAGGGGTTTAGCTTTCAATTAGGTCAAATGCATGTCTTCATTCAGACAACAGGAAGTTGTACGCGCCAAAACGTACCCCCCTCGATGTTGTTTTTTTAGAAGGTTGTGCATTTAGAATTCTGTTTAGTCCTTAAAATCGAGTACTCACTATTGAGGTCTTAAGGCTATAACTTACTACTGGATATACTACACTGTATGTACAGTTTTCCATTATATCTCTTTAATAGATGAGGTAAGCCCCTCATGATATGTTATCCACAGGAAACATAATCAGACAACATTTGCAAAGGTTCAACAATAACATCAAGTGCACATAAATCACTTCTCCCAGAGAGAGACACACAGTAGCTGTGTCTAGCCCAGGGCCAGCACAATGCAGTATCAGCAGGACAGCACACTAGTGAGGAAACACTTAGCTATTAGCATTGCACACATGATGAAACACTTTATGAGATAGCACAGTCTTTGGCAAAGATAACAGACTTGTGCTAATTAGCATGCAAAACACAAACGTGTGGATTGATATACCATGACTCTGCTACAAGGACAAACATTCTCAAACTAATAGGCAGCTATATGGGTCTTTTGGAACGAATCAGAAAAATAATCTCCACGTACCTGATATCGGCCACTCCCTATTATCAGCCACTTCCTATTATCAGACACTTCCTATTATAAGCCACTTCCTATTATTAGCCACTCCCTATTATCAGCCACTTCCTATTATAAGCCACTTCCTATTATAAGCCACTCCCTATTATCAGCCACTCCCTATTATCAGCCACTTCCTATTATAAGACACTTCCTATTATCAGCCACTCCCTCTTATTAGACACTTCCTATTATCAGCCAATCCCTCTTATTAGCCACTTCCTATTATCAGCCACTCCTTATTTTCAGCCACTCCCTATTCTCTGTCAATCCCTATTATAAGACACTCCCTATTATCAGCCACTATCTGTGCTATGTCTAACAGTTTTGTTAATAGTAAGCTTAGTTTTACAGCTGATTCCCAACCTGTAGAACAATACATACATTCCAGTAATAAGTAAAGGTTTTAGAGTTATGTGCATATTGCAAAAAAACTATAATTTAAACAAATTTACCACACAGGTATTTTATACTGTGTAAAATTTTAAGACAAAAAGAATGCAATGATGTGCAAATCATTTATCACTATATTTAAGTGAAAATAGTACAAAGACAACATATATAATGTTGAAACTAGGCAATGTTATTGTTTCTTGAATAATATATCATTTTGATCATTTTGAATTGGATGCCAGGCATAGAGGAAAACTGTTACCAATTAAAATGCTATTTTTGGGGTGGAATCATAGCCACTAAGTCCTCTGGGTTTAAAAGGAGTGGACCATCACTCTTCCTATAAGCACACCGTTCAAAAAGCAGAATCAGTGATGGTATGGGGGTGCATTAATACAGTGATAACACATCGTGATGCAATACAGTGATAAACATGCCCCTCATCTCAATGTTTTAGAAAAATATTGCTGGCATCATATTTATTATGGGAATGTATTTTCCAAAAACCATAACATTTTGCAGTTTGAATATTTGATATGCTGTTTTTTTTACTATTTTCAATTAAATATAGTGAAAAGGATTGGTACATCATTGCATTCGTTTTTTATTTAAATTTTTCTTAACATATCTGTTATGTATATAATATATTTATCATATATATGAATATATATAGTTATACATGTCCCAATTATTGACACACCTACTCATTCAAGGGTATTTTTACACATTACGGTAATAATGAATGAAATATCACAAATGAATTAATTTAGTAAACAAAAACCTTAGTTAGGATAAGAAACAAATCAAAGTAAATAAACCTTCTGGATTTTTTGAATCAGCAACCTTTTGCCTTAATGACAAATGTGCACACTTTTGGCATTCTCTTAACCAGCTTAATGAGGGAGTCACCCGGAATGCTTTTTCAGTAGTCTTGAAGAAGTTCCCACATATGCTAAGCACTTGTTGCCTGTTTTCCTTTCCCGCTGTGGTCCAACAAATGAGTAAGCGCAAACCAGATGGGATTGAGTAACACTGTGGTAGCCACGCTGATTCAGTGTGCCTTGAAATCAAAATAAATCACTGACAGGGACACCAGCAAATCACCTACACACCGTCACGCCACCTCCTACGTGCTTCACGGGGGTAACTACTCATGCGGTGATCATCTGTTCATCCACTTTGCATCTTATAAATACACGGTAGTAAGAATCAGCATAAAGTACAGATGCAATTCCTGCCATCTAAAGTCTGACAATATGTCCCACCCTCACAAATGTGACTAAAGACGTTGGGAAGAGCATCGTGCAGTAAAGGAGACTCAGTAAGAGACTATGGCAGAGATATAGAATCAGTAATGATTTACTGTATGTCTCTCCTGCAGACGCTGTATGTCAGCCTGGAGGAACTAATGGGGAGGTGCTGCAATGAGCGGACCTATTGGTGCTACAGCTTGTCCGGACGCAGTTTGCAGACCGATTGAGGGGTCTCTCCCAAAATTGTGCTCTGGCCAAGCAAATGTTGACAGTAAATAAAATGGACTTTGTGGCATTCATTGGCAAGGCCATCAGTTTGACTGCGAGTGTGAAAATCAGAAGGGATAGACTGAGGATTGTTGTGGATACGCCGTAGCTAGGAGTAACAGATGTTACTGGCGACGTGATCCATGAAAGGCTGAATAATCCTAAAGATAGATTGCCTCAGCATGACAGGGATTAATATTTGAAGGTTGATATGAGAGAGAATATTTTGTGTGAGGTTTCATTTGAAAGTTACAGAGCAGTAAATATATATATATATATATATATATATATATTTCATTACAGCATAATTAGAAGGGATACTTTGTTTCCTAATAGTATCTTTAGTTTTTCTTCATTTCAGCCCTCTAGTGTCAACAAGGGGAATAGCAGAATCAGTACGCATCACTGCTCTTTAAAGCAGCTAACTAGATAACAGCAAGACAGCTTTAAAATCTTGCAAAATGTTTACATTTGGTCAGGGAGTTTTCAATGTTTTCAGTGGTTTTCAACAGCCTGTCGTGGCATATAACAATTTGAAGTACATGTTGCTTGCTGCTGTGAATAACCAACATGAACATACCCACATAAGTACTTTAATTGAAACTTAACTTGGAACATTTGAATCTTGTCTTTTCAAAACTATGTTGCTCATATTCATCTAACAAGGGAAATTATTTTAACAGGGTGTTTTACAGTTTTTACCACAGGCCTACCTGTTCACAATTGCATGGTCCATTGTTCTGAAGCATTGTTCTGAAGGCCAAAGCCTGTTCATTTCAGAGTGCTTTCTCATTCATGTATGCACCAAAGAGCATGGCTGATGTGATGTTTGACAACCATAATGACTGTATAATGAGCATTTAATATTCCTGTGACACACAGTGTATTGAGTCTCATCAACGGATTAGTTTCATTAGATCAACTGGAAATGCTTATGACAACTGGCTGAATGGGCAATTTTATAATCTAGAGGAATTTTATAAAAACTAAATAAAGTTGGGTTATTTATTCAGGAGTACATTTTCATTCAATAAACAAGGGGGCACAGTTTTGTTTTCGAAAATCTTTGCCCCCTTGTCAATCACCACCATTTAATTTTGATAACCATGCACATATAAATTGGTCTTCTTTACTTCATTATTTACTTTCGGCTAAATCTGGAAAAGGAGAGAACGGGGAGATCATACTAAGAGAGTCATGTACGTAGTTTTCCTGCTATACAGGAATTAAAATGTATCGCAAATGTAATGGTTTTTGAAACATCAAAGGCGAAGTAAGAAAGAACTGCTCGATGTCATGTAAAGTTAGGCGGTCACAATATCAAATAGTCACTACACTATTATCGTTGCCAAATTATTGTAATATCTTCTTCAACTTTGTTTATTGAGTATTTCAGCGATTTATTTTGGCAAATTGTCACGGTGTTGTAGTGAGGCGGAACCATACGCAGACATATTTCCAAACAAAAGGTGTATTTAATCCCAAAACAAACAAACTCTACACGGACTATAAACGTAAAATGAAAGGACTAACTAACATAAAAACGATATACAGAAAACATGTAAAGCG
>JACXGK010001717.1:10278-23658 GCA_016801125.1 Novumbra hubbsi
CAAACAATAAACCACACCGGGTGTGGTGAAAACCTGACCTAAGTAGGCTCCCCAATCAGAGTCAACTGAATGCAGCTGCTCTGACTGGGGAGCCCACAATGGCATGGAGATGGCTAGAGGCCTCTCCATGTGCCATGCCCTGAATGGGAGCCCCAAAGCATAGAGATGGCTAGGGGCCCGCATCCAGGACATGACACAAATGAATTACACTCAAAATACAAGTGTAGGAAGGTGGACAGAGAGTCTGTAACCTTAACGGTACAAATGTACAGAATTAATGCGTACAAAAAGAACAATTACACTTAATTGATAACGAAAAGGCAACCAGATGAACGGATGAACATTCATCCGTTTTTTAACAGATGAGTTAAAAAAAAATCTACTTTCGAATACGCTACGAAAACTATGCGTTTTAGTTTAGGCAATTCCTTAGAGTCCAGTAGATTGATTTTCCTAAAATATATGGTATATTTACTTTGCCATACTTTGCTCATTTCAATTTCTGCTTTCGAAAGGCTTACTTCAAGCCAGGTATTGTGCTGCTGAAGCAGCTGCTCCCTCAATAGGCCTCCCACTATATCAAAGAGTGACTAAAATCAACAGTCAATCCGTGCCTCCACCCCTATCGCACAGCACAGGACCTTTTAATGTGGAAACCAGCATAGCACTCACAACTAGTGTGGACGTTCTCTCTCCCACTCCTTACTGTAAAAATAAAAAGACTCCATATTCCACAATGTTGTGGTAAACCATGAAAAGTAGTGCAACACCACTGAGAAGTGACGTTTGATCGTGAGCCTCAGTTAAGGTGGTTAGTGTGGCAGCATCAAGTAGCAGCATCATAACTACAAAACAGATGTGTTCACACATCTCACAAAACTCTGCATCAAGTAGCAGCATCGAAACAACAAAACAGATGTGTTCACAAGTCTCACAAAACTCTGCATCAAGTAGCAGCATCGAAACAACAAAACAAATGTGTTCACATGTTTCACAAAACTCTGTTTGGGGTGAGACAGACTTTATTACTAAAGTTATGCAGTTTACTCTTGGTGGTACATTTATAATGCATGTTGTGGACTCTTATTGTTATCACATTGACTATTTTTAGTCATAGAAGGTGTTTTTATCTCAAGGAAGATACCCTCTAAATGCAAATTGTTTATGACTTCATGAAATATTGGCTGAGGTATTAAGATGTTACAGGTCATTGAATCCGACTCCAATGACCAACAACATTTGAACAAAAACGTGATTTGATTTTCAATTCAAATCACGTTTTGGTTCAAATGTCGTTGGTCATTGGAGTCTGATTCAATGACCTGTAACATCTTAACTCACAATTCATTATATTTGGGAAAATATGAACTAATTGGAAGCTTTGTTTTTATAACTGTATTTGCACAGACAGAAGAGCAATGTCCAAACCTCAGTCTGGCTCTTCTCCAGGTTCCATCCCAGGTTCCTCAAGAGTTTTTTCAGTTTCGTCACTGTGCTTCAATATCTTGGTGTTGATTGCTTTTTGGAGTTTTAGATTTGTAATTGATTCATTTTTAAGAACATGTTTAAAGAAGGCAGATGTTGTACTGGTAGTACTGAGCAACTTGTTTTGCAGAGTAGTGAGATGTATGTGTATCACGATGTACGGATATGAAAGGCAACAGGCAAAATTTATTACGTGGGGATGCATTACAATATGTTTCAAAACAACTCAGGCTGATGTTTTTCTAAAGGAATTGGCTGCTAGCTTTGTTGTTAGGAAACCCTTTGTTTTAACAGTGCTTGTTGGCTCACACGTCTGATTAAGTTTTTAATTATTGTCAATCAACATTAGGAAGGAAGGAGATTGGCAACAGCATTCAGCAGAGTTTTCTTCTCAATCTTTTCTCCGTCGCTTCTCTCTGTACCCCTCTGTTCTCTGCTTGGGCTCCCTGTACACTGACGCAATAACAACAGCACATCAAAGAATGTTCTGGATAGATTTCAGACCTTTATTATTAAAGTTGTCTTTGTGTTTGGCAAATGCCCCCAGTGAGATAGCCAGCTTTTCCCTGTCAGTGTTTAAATTTGACTTTGATTTTCAGTTCGGAGTGTGTTACAGTTCATCAGTAAAGTACACAATGTACATGAGACAGTAGCTAATCCTAACACAAATTTAGACTTCTGGTATTTCTTTGAAGTTAATTAGTTAGTTCCACATCTTGGTAAAATTATCTAAAGGCCTTTCGCTAATGTTAGCTACCCAATTCACTCCACAAACAAAGATTTAGGATGCCTAATGCTACAGTACCAATACTAGTGCTCAAATGATTCAGCATTGTATTCAGCTTGCTAAAAGACTAACTAAATTGTTAGGATCATACAACCTGTATCGCGGTACATGGATAAAAGAAAATCAATTACCATTATAGCAATATTCAGATATTAATCTTTTTCTTACACCATTGTGTTGCCATAGATTTAAAGGCTTCCAACTAAAGACCTCATCTGAAATTATTTACGTTTACATGTTTTTCAAAACCTCCTATATTGGCCTGAACGTGTAATACGTTATTTAACTGTGCTTTAGTACATAGTAGACGTTGTAGACTTCTTTTGTACATAGACCGTGTGTGTTTCTGCAAGAATAGAGACTTTTTGCCATGTTGACCTGCCTCTCGAATCCACCAGCATAACGACCTCGTTATGCGCCAGACTTTGCCTTTAGCCATTAGCAAATGCCACTTTTGAAATAAACGACAGCTACTATACTCCTCGCATTGCGTCACATCTAATGGCATGGTCCAAGCATAAAGAAACACAGAAGGTTACTTATCCATGGCTGACGTGTATGTTTGTTCTGTATTGGGAATGGGGTACACGCACAATATTATGCTAGTGACCACGTGATATTGACAGCATTTTGATGACTAAGGCCGCAGAGGCATTCAGTGCAGATGTTTTAGTTCTGCATTACACAGGACGTGAAATGCGGTCTATGCTTCAGACATGTTGCAGTTAGGCTACATACAGCAGTAGACTAGAGTTAGCCTTAACAGTGTAATGATTTAGAAACGTGAGTATGCTCTTTCTGTTACACTGTTCTCAACAAGTATTAGAGGGGTTCACACCCAAAATGTCAGATGAAGTGTGGAGGAGCTTCTGCAGAATCTCATTTCAACAGCATGCATAAAAAAGCTCTCAAACATATTTTTGCAACTGACTCACTTCAGACTGTCAATGACTCATAAAAGACTACTGCAAGTGTGACTGACTGTGGACATTCTGAAATGTATGTTCTGAAATAAGAAATAAGAACAACAGACTGTGCTCTAAAAGCTGCTATGGTCTGAACAATCTTTATATGTCAACTGGATCTCAACGATATTGTCTTAGTTGAATCTCTGGATCAATCAAACAAAATAAAAATACAATTCTTAAAGGCCTCTTTACATCAGCAAATGTCACAGTGCTTTTACATACACCCAGCCGTAAACATCAAAGCACAAGCAACAACAGGGTTAATGCACCGTGGTTAAGAAAACTTCCTAATAGGGTAAACACTTAGGAAGAGATCTAGAGAGGATCCCTGCTCTGATGGGTGGCTGTCCACGTGGTAGTCCGGAGTTGTGGTCCAAGGGCTTTTGGAAGTTTAAAGGGACAGGACACAAGGGAGATCAGACAACCTACTCCCCCGCCATAATGGATCGCAGGGTTATTCATTTTACATGTCTTTAACAAGCAATAGATCTGTTTGTGTTCTGTAGGCTACTTGTCCTACTTGAATAGAAAACTCAAACTATTCATCTTTTGCATACAACTGACATATGATAGGTAAATGCTATAGCACTATGGTATTACAGTCTAAATTACTGTAATGACAAATAATGTAGATCAATAATAAATTCAACTTAACATTCTGCATATACACACTGAACATTACTGCAAATAACTATATATTGCTAAGTAAAAGAAACCGTAAACCAGTATTAGTCCCCAGGATTTTGTTGGATATCATCTATTGGATTCATGTGGTTAGAATACAGGCTGCCAGGATGAAAATGGTAGAAATGGGCAAATCACAAAGTATATCGTATTCCCAGCATGGCTCTGGTCAAAGTAGGGCACATTAATGGAACATCATGTAATTTCTGTCCATTATGAGAGACATTGCATTAAAAAAAGAATATTCTTTATTATTCATCACTCACCTAGAATCCTTATTATTAAGCCATCCATGTTATCATTAAAATGTTTTTTAATTTGTATGTTTCAGTAATGCCACCTTAATTTGCTTCTCCAGTACAACATGAATGCAGGCATTGCTGCTTAGTAAATTCATGCACTTCAGCGGGTAAGAAAGTACAGATGATGTCATGAATGAAATACACATCATTATATAATTGGAATAAATTGAGATACAAAAAGAAAATGGCAACAGACAAACAACAAGATGGACAAGACTTATTTCCAACATAGCCCTCCTGTTTTTTATGATCTGTTTTATGAGCTGCTGGGAAGAAGGAGAGATATGTTTTATGAGCTGCTGGGAAGAAGGAGAGATATAGTCCAGTTAGGAGATGGAGGTGGAGATGCTGTTGTCAACTTCTCTGGTAGATAGCTTGCTAATAGAATACACCACTGACATAGAGAAAGGGTCAGTTTAACCCACAAACCTATTTCCTCCTTTGTTGGTAGAACTTGTGGTAGCAGTATTGTGGTATTCCTGTTAAAATGGCTACATGCATTTGCATCCATTGCTTCAGGACCCCTTAGAGTTGGCCTGTAAAATGCTGTGTGTTTTAATGGAGGAGCTATTCTCCATGGGACTTGAGTGTTTACTTAAATGAAGGTTCAGACTGAGGAACAGATGTGACATGGAATCCTTCATGTCATATATGCTCCACTCCACCTCTTTCTCTCTGGTTTTAACCAGTCTGTAGATGGAGACTGTCCTTGGATTCGTCAATAACTACTCTGCTGAGGACTTCTGCTACCTTTATGACTCATACAAGGTTTTTAGATTTATTTTAGTTTGTGTAACTCTAGCAAGAATACCTTGCCAGCACCAACACTTTGTAAACACATGCAAAGCAAGTGCAGAAGTGCAGTACTTTGAATATGGAATAATACCTACCATTCTGTGACATCAGGTGTATGTAGTGAGTAGTTTGTAGTATGTAGTATGTTCTTTACAGTAATTTTTTTCTGATTCTGATTCTGCATACCTACCAGTCTGTGACATGAGGAGTATGTCGTTTGTAGTATGTCGTGTGTTCTCTACAGTTAATACCTACCAGTCTGTGACATCAAGAGTATGTAGTATGTTCTCTACAGTTAATACCTACCAGTCTGTGACATCAGGAGTATGTAGTATGTTCTCTACAGTTAATACCTACCAGTCTGTGACATCAGGAGTATGTAGTATGTTCTCTACAGGTAATACCTACCAGTCTGTGACATCAGGAGTATGTAGTATGTTATCTACAGGTAATACCCACCAGTCTGTGACATCAGGAGTATGTAGTATGTTCTCTACAGTTAGCTATGCAAACGTGGGAATGGGGAACGAACATCCGTCTCCCTAACAGTACATTTATAAGTCGTGCTACTGTCAGGAGCCAATCAGTTATGGTACATCCATATACATAAGTTTACCTTTTCTAACTTCTCCTCCACAGAGATGTCTAATGAACATAGATTTGTTTTTTGATATTTGTTGATTTTCATTGCCCTTAAAAATGAAAAATCACCAGAAGACACGATTTAGGGTGTTTTTTCAGCCTCCATGCACATTTTTAAGTGAATAATTGACGGTGTTTCAGATTTTGAGGGGACAAGTTAATATGTTACTGCAATATTAACATACATACAGTAAACAGTATATAGATAAATAGAGCAGCTGTGACATTTCCCTTTAAGTAGCGGCCCTTCATTGCAGGAATGGACACGCTCAGATGTAGGTGCCAGCTGGTGATGCTGATATTTGGCAAGTCTGTGCACCGTACCAGATTGCAGTTCTGACAAAGATGAAGGCAGCCTAGCTGTTAAGAAAACGAGGTGCTGTCTCTCCCCTGTCCATACATTCAGGGACCGAGAAGATATGTGGCTCTCATCAAAATATTTTATGTGAGTGTGTTCTAGGTTTAACAATACTTGTGGGGATGAGAAGTCTCTACAAAATATTAAAATCTGACAAATTACCCCCCCCCCCCAGCTATCTACGACTTAAGAGTTCAGTCTAAAACAATTGGGTGTGGTATTAGAATTGGGGTAACTTTTAGGTTTGGGCATTACAAGGTTAATGGTAGGTTAAGTTCAGGCAAAATGCATACATTATGTTTAGGTCAGGTTTTGGTTTAGGGGATAAGGGATTTCTGGTTCCCTGGTCTGCACAAGGATAGACAGTGTCTGTGTACTTCTTCACCGTTAAGGAAAATAATGTACCAAAGTATCTTGAGATGGCATAAAGATGGGAAAACATGATTAAATGTCTGGACTTTTCTGAATGATTTATAAGTTAGATACAGGATTAGTGTTCGGGAATATGGGTTAGGTTTAGGTTAAGGCAGGTTTTCTGGTTATTGAGATGAAGTTAGGGTTTGTGGTTCAAATACGTTTTTTGAATGAATATACAAGTTGTTTCTCCTAAGGAGTGGTTGTGGCTTGTGAGGTGTTGGTCTGTGTGTGTGTGTGTGTGTTTGTTTACCTCCTGGTTGGTCTCAGCTTCACTCCCTGCCGATATAGCTAGCAGAAAGATGCACTTCCTGAAGAGCGGATGACCTTATTATTGCCTTGAAGCCACAACCCCAGGGGCCAAGTGTTCAATATTAATGGCTCGCCCATACTAGTGACCCAGTGCCCTGCACCAGGTTGTATGGGAGTGCTTCATTAATGCATACTACTTTAAAAGCACTTCATTAAAAAGCACGTTTTCAAAATACGTAACTATCTTAATATACTGTTCATGTTTTGAATAGGAAATAATGCTTCACAGAGGCTTTTTTGCTCAAGCGCTGTAGTGTAGAGGGCCTAAGGCAAAGAGACAACTTCCCTCCCTGTACAAGCCTTGTGAATAACGGCAGCTGCATCCAACCAGGAGAAAGGGAAGATTGCTTCAGAAATTACAACACAGTGAGATGAGAAATGTAAACATATTAAACGGGATTCAATTTAGTAGTCTTTTATACACACATGCGCGTACTTAATGTTTATAATAATAGGAATTGGTATATTTGCCTCTCTCAAAAATAAATGCATGTGCATATGTTAAAGTGCATTATCATTCTATCCATAACGATCCCGTTGTCAGTAATGTGTCATTATGTGGCCTACGCATTTGTGGAACACATGTTTATAAAACTTCTAAATGTTATTCATGGGCCTAACACAGGTTTCTGTGTGCATGCGTAGCCCCCAAAACAATGACCTGTTTTACATCTGCAAGCTGCATTCCGCAACAGCGAACCACAAACAGTCCAACCCTCACTGACCCTTGTTTTACTGGATTTGTGCACAAAGTACCTTGAAGCTAACCAGAGGTTGTTAGCTGATTGAGAGCGCGGCGATACGTAGTGTTGTTGGAGGAGATCCGTGGCTTGTTGCCGCGTCTTTTAACTCTCCTCCATCACATTCGTTTCTGGGATGAAACAAGATCGAATGTGAGATTAATGAGCATTTGCATTGAGCTGAATTTGAGCTATTTCATTACTAATGCTAATGAGCGCTGATATGATGTTGATGTTTTTTAAAACATCCTAGGGTAATGTTTGCTGGTTTGTATGCTGGGGCATCTCTATCTTCATGAGCAATTACAACAAATTAAGCAATTAACGGTTATCCACACTGAAAGTAAATGTTTTTTTGGGCAGTAAATCTCTAGAAAAACCTGTGTGTGTACTTGAATTTCTCTCTCTCTCTCTCTCTTGACTGTGTGTTAGTAATAGTTCTAGTGGCCGTCTATTCATTTAGTGGTACAGTCTGATAGCTAGCTATCATTATAATCCCATTTTATAATTATAAACAAGATCATTCCTTACTCCAACATATTAATTAGAGCATAGCCCCAATGCAATTACAAAGCTGGCATGTTTCTTCACTTCATTTGTCTCCTATGAATGTCTTGTGTTCTAATCAACACGTGCGCAGACAGATTTAGCCGAGCTGCAAGCCTGTAACATGAACACTAGAGACATAGAAAAGACTGCAAATGATTTCCTTCAAGCATGAGACATTCATCAGCCATCTCCACATGAAAGACTGGTTGTTTTGAACCACCTCATAGCTGCTAATATCTTTGCCCTAATTGTGAAGAAAACACTGAAAACACCACTTCTCTTTTGCATCTGAATGTCATTTTCAAAGAAGAAACATGAAACCCATGTAACATTTATTGAATAAGTAAAACCCATGTTTAAACCAGAATAGATTTTCCTGATAATCGTGGCTGGGCAAAGTGAAGGTTAATGCCACAGCCCTGTTGAGGATACAACCATGACAGCATGTTCAACTGACAAGGCATTCCTAATGAGATAGTGACATGGGGCAACATGAACTGTACCGCTAAAACAGGGTAGAAACAGGGTTAAGAAATCTGTTTCTCAATACCAGTAATATTGTACTGATTCAGGATGTGAGACTGAACGAGTTGTCCTCTGTGTCGCAGAGAATTAAACACGGCCTGAATTTGGCTGACCCTCATTTGGTATCAAAGTTGTCAGAGAAATGACTGACGAGTGATGGGGGTTTAACAACGGACAGCGATGTCAGCATCACTCAGAACATTGGAGATGCATATACATTAAATATAGTGATTAGAACAGCCTCTAAGACTGGCAAGTGGATTGACCAACACAGCCATAACTAAAATCTTTTTTTGTCCATTTCACATGTGTCTTAATCCGGAGAAGTCATTTGAAAAACTAATTTGTACGCCACACGTTTTTATTCATTGTAGCTGAACCATACGTGACAGGACTTACTTTCTACCCCAGATGAAAGTTGATATTCTGTTGAAAAAAAATGCATCTGGATACATGAATGACAGCCAGAGACATTCAACCACTGAACCTCCAACACCTCCCCAATTGAGGAGATCCCATCTAAAGGTCAGTGAGGTGAAATGTCTGTCTTTCTTACTGCTAGCTGCTTCAAGATCTCTACAATGAGGAAATAAATCTCACTAGATGGAAACCAATCCCTTTTGTGTGAATAAATTGAGGTTTTTGGTAAATAGTGAAAAATTGTACGTATATTTTACTAACCATTGGCCACCTGATGCTTTAATTATGGTTCTCAGAACCTGAGGGTATTCCAATGTGATGTCTTTACTCCATAAATGACAATTTATTATGAATAAAAGGTGAAAAGACAAAACATATGTTTTGGATTTTCTTTAGCTAATTTGTCACATTCTAACATATACCTGTCTGAAAAGGTGGTTTCTAATTCATTTTACTTGTAGCTGACAGACTGCACAGTCATAAAGCAGTTCATTCTATTATAAAGACCATTTAATAAGCCATTGTGTCAAAATAGTGTTGGACGAGGAAAGGAACGTCTACTTCTATTGGGGGCATTATATAGAATTAGTGACACTAGAAAACGTCCAGAATATATCTGCAGTACTAATAGAAAGATGGTGTTTCACACCCAAAAAAATCTGCAGAAGCTATTTTGGGTGCATACTAAAGCTGGGCAGGGAGGCTGTCTCTGAATTCTATTGGTCAAACCTGGTCTCACTGGCTTGTCAAATGGAAAAGAGGCACCCTCCCCGTCATCCTTTGATGTAACTTGAAAATACGATCACCTCTCCTCCAACCGTGGAAGAAAGGGGCGAGTTCTCCCAGTCCCAGAGTCATTTTCCGAATGCTTAAATTCTACACAGTGAGACTGTTCAACCTACCATAACCAATCCCACCCTGCCTCCGAACCAATAACAACACGGGCATTAAGACAGGGACATGCAAAGCATTTTGAGGGAGCGGCTGAATTAGCTGTGGATCCTTGAGCATTGTCTGAGGTAGACCAGGTTAGTGAGTGGGGGGGGGGTTCGGGGTGAGCTCATGAGGCTGAGAGGTCCACCACTATCCCAGGGGAACCATCTCAAACAAAAGCCCAGCTTCTTCTACAATCAATGATCACTGGGTTAGAAGAAAGGTCCGGTTTGAAAAAAAGGTTTGCCAGCAGGCACCCGGGGTTCATACGTGTCGTGGGTGACCCCAGAACATAAGGGTCGTTCAATGAGAGGGATGGCTCTGATTCGTTGAGGAACGGGACCACGGTAAGACTCGTTAGGCCATACGAGAGACATTCCCATACCCGATGAGGCTTATCGGCCATTGTCAGAAGGGGGGGAGGAAAAACCTCACCTGTCTATGTGTACACCAGACTAGAACAGGGACTATAGATGTAGAGGCTTCTAGAACAAGGTATTATCCACCTCCTATAAGGAGTGTCAGCACAAAAAAACGGAGGTATTAAAAAGAACTGCACTGGGTATTTGGTGTCGAGAACACATTGGATTTGTTTGGCTTGCCAGTTACATTTGAAATAACTGGTGTCCTGAGGTGTGGTTGCAGCTGTAGGCGCACCAGTATTCAATGGAAAGAGGCCTGATCTACCATTAAACTGTTACAAAGATCAGTAGAATAGTTGGTCTATTCAAGTGTAATGGCTTTGGTTTGGTTGGACTGGCATTGTTTCTAAATGCTAATATCCGCATTTCTAGGACAAATCCCAAGTCTGGAGACCTAAGCATGATATCAGAATCATCCAAAAGTATTGTAAATGTATTGTGAATCTCTATTTTTATATTTTTTATTTAATATTTCAAATGAAATCAACCATTTGTTATAAACAAGAAGAAAACAGTTTTCTCTTAAATCCATATTTCTGTTTGAATGATTCTGACAGGTCACCAAAGTTTGTTGATCTCAATGCTATTAACCTTCTTGGACATTTTACACATTTTATTGTGTTACAGCATGAAATCAACAACATATCTGCAAATTGTTTTAAATTAATTACAAATATACAACTGAAAGCAAAGGATTACACACGTATTCACTCCCTTTGCTATGACACATCTGAATGAGCAGTGGTGCAACCAATTCTGTATAGAAGTCACTCAATTAATTAATTAATCAAAAGTAGTCCGTTTGTATGCAATTAAGAAAATGTAATTTATTTAATTTTAAATACACCTGTACCTAGCAAAAAATCATGAAGTCGAAGTAACATTCAAAATAAATCCAAACCACCTACATGGCACAACTGTATCTCCATAACAGGCTTCAAACACTGAGGATCTGAAAGGGGCACTAGTCAGGAGGGGGACCCAGAGGAAGTGTCACGTCCTGGACCTTGGAAGTACTTAGTCTCCATCATTCCTGACAGATGTAGTCAGTCTATGAATTCACCATTATGTCAACTATTCATAAAAAAACCTGAGTTCTTACAATCAACTATAATACTTGTTACTGTGTGATCCTCGCGTTGTTACACAGTAGCAACGTGAATTCAAGTATTACCTGACTGTGTTTTGCTTTGTTATGTACTGATGTGTGTATTATTGTGTATCTTATATTGATTTGCCTAGGCTGTGTTGGTTTCTGCTGGTATGTGGACTGATATGTATTCATGTATACAGGACCTGGGTCTCAGCACTCTCTGAACATACAGGTATACAGGTATTACAATTAATAACCTGGATATAAATGAAACCTTTGAACACTGTATATTCTGACTTTGGTGCAACCTGACTCCCTTAGCCTCTCTCGAATAGCTGTCAGGCTCATTATGCAACTGGCAGACTTTGGGACGTTTTGAAGGGAGTGGGTGAGGTTGGGAGGGAGGGAGGGAGGGAGAGAGGGAGGACATGGTTATCTGTCCGGTTGAATGGTGGAGGCAGCTGAGCTGCATGGTGTCCAGTGAGTCCCTTGCATCTCCTTTCTTACTTCTCGGCCCCCGAAGGCTTGCAATAGCAGACTCCTTCTCTCGTTAGCTCCCTCTGGAGACCGTCTGACTCTACACCGGTGCTTTACTAGACAAAATATTCAGACGATAAGAAGCAGCCAATGAATGTGACGGAGAAGAACCACGGCAGGAAACTGGGCTGGGCCAGGTCTGTTTTGTAGTGCAAATCATCCATTTACAGATTGTGGATTTCTGTATTATTAGGGCACGAAAGTCCCTCCCTCGGCTGTCTGACCGCACAGGTATATTTACCACTTCCCCTGCAAGGAAGTACACAAAGTGGGTGTGAATAATGTGATGTTTAAAAAGAGTCACAGCCAACAATGAGAAGGAGAGAGAAAGGGAGTATTCCCCTTGTTTGCAGCTGTATTTCCGTGGCTGCATCTTTCTGTGTCATGCTACATTGGGCTAAACACGTAAGTGGCGGTGCTCTGTGCACTGCAGCTGGCCCAGACCACGAACAGAAGTGATTAAGAAAAGCAAGTGAGCTTGCAGAACAAACAGTTCCCAGGTGCTATTTTTTTTTCACATCATAAACTGCTCTCTTTGCTTTGTGATACTGTGGTCCTTCAGCACGTGTAGCGAGAATGTCAGTTTCTTGACTTGGAGCAATTCATCACGGGCGTGTTCTTTGAAACGATATGTTGTGATTATGTTTAAAGTTTCTGTGACGACAAAACAAGTCTTCATGACTCATTAAAGAAGGAAACCAGCATCCGCGATTTTGACAGCAGCAACTCTTTTAATTGCATACCATCCAGATGTTGCTCTATCACTGCTGGAAGATTTGCTTTGCCCAGAGTAATTGGCTCTGCTGACTGTGTAGGGAATTTAAACCGTCAAAATGATGAAGCACTTGTCTGCTGGGGGTTTTCTTTACACTCACTAGGAGGATGTCTTCCTCACATATGCCACAGACATATACAGTGAACTGACCAAGTGTAACATTTCAAGAGATGATTTAGAGGTCAAGTGCACTCTGTATGATATTTGGTGAGCACTCAGACACAGACTAAGCACAGCCCTGGACTAAAGGTATTTTTCTTAGCCCAGGACTAGGCTTAAACTGTTTCTGTAAAGCCATCACTAAATGGTTTAAAATAACCCTCCGTAATGTATGCACATCTGTGGGTAACACTGTTCTCGACATGACAAATGTTAATACTTTACATTTAACAATATTTACTACTACAGAAGGGGTTTTTAGGATTGGTTTTATTTGTTTTATTGTATGTACTTTGGCATATACCACCCCATTTCCATTCAGGTGGTACGCTGCCTGAAAGGCAAATAACAGAAACAGAATGCAATGATGTGCAAATCATTTATCCATGTATTTAATTGAAGTACAAAAGACAACATGTGTAATGTTGAAACTGAGACATTTAATGTTTTGGGAAGAATACAAAATTGCTCCAAAACCTG
>JACXGK010001717.1:23758-43711 GCA_016801125.1 Novumbra hubbsi
GTGCAAGTCACCCATGACCTGTCCACTAACGCACCCCCATAAGATCACAGATGTGCAAGTCACCCATGACCTGTCCACTAACGCACCCCCATAAGATCACAGATGTGCAAGTCACCCATGACCTGTCCACTAACGCACCCCCATAAGATCACAGATGTGCAAGTCACCCATGACCTGTCCACTAACGCACCCCCATAAGATCACAGATGTGCAAGTCACCCGTGCCATGTCCACTAATGCACCCCAATAAGATCACAGATGCTTGAACTGTGACTTGATATGAAGCCAGATGGTCCCTCTCCTCTTTAGTCCTGAGAACATGGCATCTATGATTCCGAAAAATTTATTATAATTTTGATTTGTCAGACCACAGGGCAGTTTGACATTGACATAATACAGAACGTTCTCCTCTGACTTCCGGATTAATTGTTTTGGCCTAGGACAGAATCCAACACAATAAGTATATATTCCATCAGGTTTTGGTTTTCTAGCATTACACAATGTTTCCAGCCTCTGTCAACTTTTAGGAAACGCTTGCTAAAAATTCAAAGCGGGCACATATTTTTTAAGAAACGTTGTCTTTGTACTATTTTATGCAGCGTCCAAACAATTTGGGAAATGGTGTTGTGCATTCATCGTTTGATTATTCTTATGCTACTCAAAAATTAAATGTTTCCAAACAAATGCATTTATTGAACTCTTATTGAAAGTGCCCTGTAAACCACGAATGTCCTAACAGCCCTGTCAGGATAAAACTAGGGCAACAAAGTAAGGCCTTGTGATTTATGTAATGCATTGTCATAGTTTATTTTGAAAACATTGGCCTAGAAACTTACTTGGTGAATGCCACAGGCATTTTCAAGTAAAAACTCAACAACTATTTCTCTTCCAATAAGAAAAACAATTACGGGATGTAACACTTAAATTCTTCTGGAAAGAAACGGGGCCCTGGGAAATATGCAAATTTCCTTCCATGGTAGAATACAATATGGTGGGGTGGATCATCACAAAGAGTCATAAATACATCACAGATGCCTCCAGATGCTGTTATTTCCCTGATAAGACTGGAAGTGCTTTGTGGTTGTTGTTGTGGTCGCTGCCTCCAAAATGATGCAACCACATGAAACTCCCTCAGATGGCCATACATGGCAGGAGACAAGACATTCTGATAATAAGTAAACAGGGTTTCAACAGTTATAGCTTTACACACTAACCTACTACTACTTTTAGCTTTGGAAGCGGTGTGACACCAAATATCTGCTTCCTGAAAGCCAGGCAACCGCAGAAGCAC
The DNA here is from genome assembly GCA_016801125.1 of Novumbra hubbsi. Lineage (NCBI taxonomy): Eukaryota > Metazoa > Chordata > Actinopteri > Esociformes > Umbridae > Novumbra > Novumbra hubbsi. The sequence goes on from JACXGK010001717.1 coordinate 25,050, forward strand.
CCTACACTCCCCATGACCAACATCTGGTGTAAGACATTGCCGAGATGTTGACTGTCACAATGGCTTTGGCCTCCAGTAATTCAATTAAAGCTGTGATTAACAGAAATGCAATTGCCGTAGTAAACTCGTGAAGATTAACGCTCCCCATTTCGTATTTTCCTCTTCACAATAACTATATACATACCTTAATATCTAGACATAAAAGGGAAGATGCACCTTTCTGATGTGAGGTTCTCAACAAACCATTATGGTTTAGTGCGGTCATGCTAAGACATTATAGACTTCTCACTGATTATGTAAAGTTTTATGGTTCCATCATAACAGTTACCGTTAAGGTTCTGTGATTCCTTAATGTGGTTTTAGACAAACATCCTTAACTATCAGCTTCCACCTGAGAACATTCTGGGGGCTGTTTTTACTCTGTTGGACTTGAGCAGATCTCTAGTTAGTTGGAGTTTACTAACATGCCAATCTCACATGTAGGTTTGGGTCTCCCTGAGGATGTGTTCCAGTGTTCTCTGGGAGCCAGCAATGTACCCCACAGATAAATCAGTAATGAGTAAATATTTTGAACTAATCTCATGATAGTTCACTCTATAAACTGTTATTGGATAAAGGTACTAACGTGCCTCAGAGAGAGCACCAGGTAAAATATGCACACATTTCTGTCGATAGACATATTTAACGACTACATCATGTTTTGATGTGGACACTGACCAAGTTAGTGTCATCACAAATACATTTTAAGTGACACTTCAAGTGGATACAATCTTTGTTTTGCAAGAAGACTAGATAGCTGGAATACACTGGATTCATTAACAGAGGATCCTATATCATGTTATGTGACTGCAAAATATTAATATTTTAGGCACAAGCCAGATGAGGTCACAATGTTAAACTTAGTCAAACAAATATTTACACTATTGAAGAGGTACGGTGCACTACAGTAAAATTGCTAAATTCGTGTTTGACCCCCAGATGACCATGATGTACTGTACTTGTTAGTACTCAGGAATGCAGATGGCGCTGAGGAAGAGGTCAGTAACACTCTGTCACAGTTAGCGGTTATCAAGCACTCCCACAGGAACACAGACTCACTACTTTCTCAGAACGTGCTAATCATCCCTCTTCTCACACCCTCTCAAACCAGGGCAAATAGCTCTCAATGGATACAGCTTGTGTTAGTAACAACTGGTAAGACAACGCATGATCTAATGACACTTGTCTTTATCTCTGCCTATGAAATGCTTACCAATTCTGACAAATGCATTACAAAACCCCACCTAATTCATAAAGTAAAGGATTTAAAAAGAGATGAAGTATGAACAGATTCTTTTGCATAAAGAAAAAAGTTAATAATACCATATTTATCTGGCAGTTAACTGTAGTTTATTCAGGCTTATCCAAGCTGAGAGGGTCCAGGGAACAGTTCAAACCACATGCTTAAATATTTCAAACTTGAGTAACGAAAATAAATGTTTTTAATTATACCAAAATCAGCAAGGGATTTAAACCATTTTAAATCCCCATTTTTTGGAATGTTCTGCTTTTTGGTGATAACAAAATGTCAAAGCCTAAAAGCCCACCGGGATAGAAAGCCTTCACCAATAGAATATGTTTCTGCAACAAACAAAAAACTGATTGCTGTACATCTGTGACGTCAGTCATGTGGAAATACAACTACGACATGGAGGATCTTTCAGGCATTAGATTACATGTTTCAAGTGTAGCCTGGGGTGGTTCAGAGGTCAACATGTAGCCTGGGGTGGTCCAGGGGTCAACATGTAGCCTGGGGTGGTCCAGGGGTCAACATGTAGCCTGGAGTGGTCCAGGGGTCAACATGTAGCCTGGGGTGGTCCAGGGGTCAACATGTAGCCTGGGGTGGTCCAGGGGTCAACATGTAGCCTGGGGTGGTCCAGGGGTCAACTCTTGTTTTACTTTCACCTGTTTATTAATTGTTTTACTTTAACCTGTTTATTCCATCTTGACTATGATTACAGTGCATGTAATTGTTTCACACCCATGAATAACATGAAAAATGTAAATTAAAATCTTATTTTTTTTGCCAAAACAATGCAAGCTCTCAAACCAACTATTCATGAAGATTGGGTGTTCTATTATCTTAGCTAGTAGGGCTTTACAACATCTTTTTTGGCTTTGACAAACACCTAGCTCCCATAGTGTGATGATAAAATTGACCCCTAACCCTTATTGCTTAAAGTATTGTTCCCGTCTGTGACCCCTCTCCAATTTCAAAATAGTGGAATCAAATGTTGAAGCTGAAGAAATACAGTATACTTCAAATGGGTTCCCTAACTCTCAGGCTAAGCATTTCAAATAGTTAGATAGGACCCAGGAAACACGGCAAACAACGATGAATTTACAATGTACTTCCAGAAACTGCATGAGAGCTTGTTCCAATGAGGTCTAACCAGCCTCTAGGGGTCTGCTCTCCAGGGACTCGCGGTTGTCCCCACTTCCTGTCTAACATGTACAGTAACAACATCTGTGTTGCCTTCTCCACTACAGTTACAGTCTCTGGGTCAGCGGTTCCGACAGTACTCAGGAATGCCACATACGCACATGGACGTTCTGGAACCTCTATTTCAGACTAGACACACGTTAGAAGTTCACGTGGCAGGGAGAGGCAAGGAGAATTAGAAATAGAGAGATGATGAGAGGACTGTGAGGGCTGTTGAGGGATTAATTAGGATTGGGTTCTTTGTAAAAAAAAAATAAGGATCATTATGGGCTAGTTTTGCGAGTAATGATTGGGGTCAGTGTTAGACAGGGATTACTCTGTGTTTTCTCTAACACTGAGATATCTTTTTATTCCTACCCTAGTCCAGGACCACTACTGTGGAATGGGACGAGTCCATATCCATATCGTTCACCCACATCCTACCACTAAATCCCCAACAATACCACGAAAATGATGACTCCAGCTCCTCGGCTGCCAGGCGCAATGTGCTTCGTGTTTCAGTCTTTAGCTGTCAGGGACGGATGTGCCTGCTTGCTGCAAATCTATATTGGGAAATGATTCCTCCCATTTTTGTCCGCAATCTTATTTTTATAATTGTAGGATTCAGATCCATTGTCTGAGGAGACAGGAATAGAGTCGTGCTCTGTAGATATAGGTAAACAGCCTTGTAAAGGAGAGTTAGCAGGTTCTCCCTGACTCTGTGGAACAGATGTCACCGAAATATTGCTATCGCTTCAGAATGTCATATAACAGTAAAAAGAAACGCAGTGTCCTTGTGCGTGCTTGCATAGAGGAGCGCGCATACTTGTTTGTTTTGAACGAGGAACGGGAATGCGTTAGGAGGCCCGTTGAGGTGGCTTGGTGCTGTGTTTATGGAAGCGCCTCAGGAGACAGCAGTACAGCAGGAGTTACTTGGCTTCATAGAGAAGACCTGCTTGTACGTACGTCTACACAAACGCGGACACACACACAGACACACAAATAGAAATGTGTAGGCATAACACATCCAGCAACAGCCTTTGTAACATGCAGCTGGTTTATCCTTTTTAATCACCGAACAAAGATCCAAAGAAGATGTGTTATCTATTGACATCATCTGATGTATATGTCTTGTATCAGTTGGTAGATAGTATATGTATGGTTTAGATTAATAATATGGACAGTCGCTGTGATGTGACTGGAGGGAAGAGGCAAGCCATGAGTGTAATCCTCATATACAAACAGAGCATATTTACACCCCCAAACCACCCAGCTGGGTCTGAGACTGTAAGGAAGAAAGAACAGGTTAGAAATAGATATGGAGGGAAAGACAGAGGGAAGGACAGAGGGGAAAGACAAGGGGAAAGACAGAGGGAAAAACCCAGGAGAAAGATAGAGGGGGAAAAGATGGAAAGATAGAGGGGAAAGACAGAGGGGAAAGATAGAGGGAAATACATATGTTAGCATGCATAAAACAGGAGAGACTGGATGAAGAGATGCTAGCAGGCATAAAACAGGAGAGACTGGATGAAGAGATGCTAGCAGGCATAAAACAGGAGAGACTGGATGAAAAGACGCTAGCAGGCATAAAACAGGAGAGACTGGATGAAGAGATGCTAGCAGGCATAAAACAGGAGAGACTGGATGAAGAGATGCTAGCAGGCATAAAACAGGAGAGACTGAATGAAGAGATGCTAGCATTTGAAACATTTAACATTTGAAACAGACAAGCATGATCTTGTGGGTTCTGGTTCAGGTTCACAGCACGCCAGGAGAGTTTACGATGTATCACCTTCAGAACTCCTTCTGGTCAGTTCCGTCACACACAGCCGCAGAGTGAGAGGACAAGAGAGTGGTACTGTACGGCTAGTGGAGGTGAACGTCACGCAATCAGCCGTGAGGGCATATATAACGGCACGGGCTCTGGGGCAGGGAAATGCTCCAGCCACGCAGCTCCAGAGCCCATGTCTGATATCAGCCCCCTCAAAGACGCGGCCACAGGATCGGGGGAAGGACGAGTAGGGAAGAAGAAAGAAAAATGTAAAGAGGGACAAACCGATCTATCTGGACCCAGAAAACAGCCACCAGAGAGATGGGTGTGTGTGTGTGGGGGGGGGGGGAGTTGATTGTGTTCTTGTATCTGTGTGTATGAACAGGTGTAGGTGAGGGGGTGAATTATTTCTGTCTGCCTCCTTCTGCAGCCATGTTGAATCACGGGGTTCTGATTGATTTGAGTACTAAGAACACCCAAGCTGTCCAATGAACAGAGACTGAGCTCTTCGATTGTTATATTCAATCAATATCTTCAGAATCTCTTTGAACTTCTTTGTAGTTAACTTGCGATTTCTGCATGTTTTAGTGCGTTATAGGATCTTTTCAGATATCAAAAAAATCCAGAAGATGACAGTTAAATTGGCCAATTTTCTCTCCGATGACCCACCAGGTGAAGAAAATGCAGCCTATCAGAAACAGTAACATGTTCTGATTGACACATTTACCCCTAAACTATCAATATTATTTGAAAGTTTTTAGTCAGGCACAACCCAAGCAGTAACAATCCTGGAAAATGTATTCACACGGACTCATTCAGAATGCAGAGGGTTTGACCTTCCCAAGTTCACCCATGTCGCCGCGATTCTTCGCACAGTGGAAGCGCGAATCTGCTTCAAGGCTATTGATCTGGCCTACAGAGCAACAAGAAGAGCTTTCCCTGGCTCCCTCCAGGCCATGCCCAAACCCTACATCCCCGCCCGCTCTCTTAGTTCAGCCACCTCGGGGCACCTTGTCGTCTCACTCCTCCGGGGCAGTTTCCAATCCTCTCTATGGTCTGGAACCTCAGTGTAGGACGTAGGCTCAGTGTAGGACGTAGGCTCCCACAGGGGGCTAGGACAGGGGAGTCTCCACCAACCTTCAGAAGTCACTATTTCGTAGAGTACTTGAAATAGTTGCCACTGCCACAACCTCTGCTTGTTGTCTTTTGTGCACTTTGTAGGTTTCTTATTTTCATGGTCTTTCTTTTCAGCACTTTGGTGTGCCGGCTGAACGACTAAAGAAGAAGCCATTACGATGGAAGTATATCCGCACCAACACACCTGGGCTTGACATGCCTCGATGTCAAAATGTCCCAAGAAATATTTTCTCATATGAAAATTTTGGAATTGACCCAAGTGTAAACCGTTTTGCAAGTAATTCAAAACTCGGTTGTTTGAAGCCTAAGACTGTAAAATTTAAAATATAAATAATATATCAGTGGCAGGCCAGAAGTGTGAAAAGGTATTTGGAATAAGATGCCCTCTACCCCTTTTATAAATAATAAAAACTAAGAGGAAGATAAAGAAACTGTTAAATGTACAGTATGCCTAAAGCATTCCAAGACATATTCAAGACTATCATGGTTTCTATATATGCTAAATAGATTTTCTACTAAGCATCCAAGTGCTAGGTAAAATGTTGGTCATGAACCAATTGGCATTTCACTTTTGGAAACTTCAGTTGGTAATGGAGACAAGTTTTGATAATTGAAACCATTTGTTCATGTTCATTGTTCATTCTGTGCACAAGTTGAAAGGCAATCGCCTTACTTCCACAACACCCATGTTGCATGCTGGGATTTTTGATGGCTATTAATCTATAGGGCAGATTGTGTTATAATTTCATCCTTAAAGGATGGGGATTACCCCAACTTGGTATTGGGCCTTCACAGGGCTTGAGTTTTGTGTTTGATTTCAGGGCTATTGACCAATGCCCAGGATCCTCCTAGCGTCAGCATCCTTTTATCATGGACTCTTGTTAAAGGAAGAGAACACATCAATGACTGTGTATCGTTCTGAGGAGTTGGAGATCCGCTCTCCAGTCTAAGACGTGAAGGACACACGTCTCTTACATATCCCCCCACACACCCGTTAGGTGTACCATGTCATTAGTAGTAGTACTAAAGAGTTAGGACGTGCTGCATGGCAAACCTACCAGGGTTGGATTTCCTGCTCTGTAATCACCTCCCACTGAATTCATTAAGGAAGACGGTTCTGAAACAGACACTGTTTCTTCTGCTACCATACCAGCTACTATTTTCATCCTGGATACATTAACTGCACCTGCCAGGGATAAAAAGCTGTCAGACGTCTTTTAGAAATGGCATTTCAATGTGAAAAATCCCACTGGTGTGACAGATTTGAACTGAGCTAAACCTCAGTATCACGAAGACAACGGGCCAATGACATAGCTCTCACACAGCGATTCCGTGGCGACTTAAAATGAACACGTTTTACCAGAGAGCTGAACTGCCTGTGCCTAAGAAAAACATGTGTTCCAGCCATCTCCACAATCTTCTTTCAGTCTTTTACAATCGCTACATCCCATTCTCGGCACCCTGTCCAGAAATGACCCAAAACTAAATCATAAAGAATAAAAAAGATAAGAAGGCAGAAGTAGATGGTTGTAATGGACAGGAATGAGTCTGTTGTATAGGTCGCGATGTTGACCTCCTCATTGACCTCCTCTTTCTGTTTTGGCACAGTCCTTTCATCTGTAGATCTCCACTCTCAATCGCCTCCATATTCCATTAATTACTTTAGATTGAGCGTAAAAAAGGCAGAGAGAGATAAGATGAAAATGCTGACACATGCAGATATGTTTAATAGTTACAGTAGCTAAGAGACCAAACGGATCCCTGCTTCATTATTATTCTGCTCCAGTTCTCTCAGAAAGACGGGTTTGATAAAATAATTAAGTATCAGCTCACGCACGTAGGCAATGTAAGAAAGAGTGCATAGTGCTGTTGAAGTAGAGGTAAAGCAGGTATTATTGATCTTAGTGTTAATGAATATTAATCAAACAAGACATGGACTGATAACACAGTATAATCTCAAAATGAATCTCATATAGAAGTAAAACTGCAATCATTTATTTACAGGGAGACAGAGGGAGAAAATCTTTATTAAAAATGTCCTTTTAATTTTGCAAAACTAGTATATTGTTTTTTTCTATAATTTAATTAACTCCATTCATTGGTTAATGCATAAACACATCTTTAAATGTGCTTGGTGCATAACACATTTACTAACCACATGTGTATATTTGGTGAGCAATTTGTGTTTAAAAAGTGCAATTCTCAAATAAGAGACAGTAGATACTTTTTAACAGTACTCCTTCCAGAAACATTTTGGCCTCAGTATTGGAGCTCATCACATTCCCTGGAGAATTGGACCAGCTATTTCTACAGCCAGATCCAATCATTTGAGATTAGACGATCTAGATTTCCTGATCGAATGGCCTTTGAAGACAAGTTCACTGGGAAAGACAATCAGGTAATTGGATGAACATTTTGAGATTTCCATTTCCTCCAAACCTAAACTTGCCCTCTCATGGTGCTGTATGCTTGGTGACAGACTGAGAAAACAGAAATAAAGCCAAACAGTTTACTAAGGTAGTGACTTTATGGACCTAAATTGTAGGACTGGTAGAGTACCCTCCACATAAGTGCATCACTGTCATGGGTTGGCCAAACCTTGCAATCCCACGCACAGGTGATTCAATGCTTATTCATATTTAAAGCTTTATTTTGTTCTGAAGTGTTTCATTATTCATCCCAGTTAGAAGTAGAAATAACTTTAAATTAATCTGGCGTTCAGGACCATGCGTCTCATTTTCGAAACCCTTTAATCACACCATAATGTCAAAGGAAATCAGACCAATAGTCATGCTAAAATAGATTTCTGCTGTGTTTTAACTTGTTTAATAATGCACATCCCAAGATCCCATCGGGTCATTAGTAATAATTGTGTGTTGCCGTGAGCATTTTCTACATACTAAATGCTGTTCTTCCTAGACCTGGGCCTCCTCCGGTTGAGTGTTGTGTTCACCTGAATTATGTAGCTGTGTTAAATGAGTAATAAACCTGTTAGATGAACTTGATGTTGTGTGTTTCAAATAAATATGACAAGCTAAATGTTCCTCCCATGTGTTAAGAACTAAAGCAGCCCTTAACGTCCTGCCCTTAACATCCTTTCCTTATGCTTGTGTGTCTCTCAGATCTGCAGGCCTAAAACAATAACGAAAGACCTGCACTTACAATGAGCCTAGAGAGGCTCACCGACTTACTGCAGAATTATGTGTGGAAACATTCAACCATTCAAGTTTTGTCTACTAAGAAAACACTACATTTAATAAAATGGCAATCCCACGCCACGTTAGGGGTTATCAGCATACTTTTAACATGTGGAAGTGTTAACTAACACACATGTCCTTTTGATTCCACTATTGTCCTGTCTACACAGTGCAGGTGTTATACATCTCCCCAAATAAACCTTCTACACTTAATAAACATTAAAAACAAATGTATTTCATATAAATACAAATACTACATTATACTCTGAATGTCTGAGAGGTTGATTTGATTGACTGAAACTGAAAGAATTGCCAAACGTATAGTTTTTAATGAGCTTGATGATTGAATGTGTGTCCAGAGAGTTTTTGACAGCTAGAACATTTTCTATGATTATTTAAGGGCTTGCCAATACACTTCCTTTATTGTACATTTATTTATTTTAAGATGGATTGGACTCCTTTAGAGAAGTATTTTGGCTCATGCTTTAAAACACTGACAAAATTGTCATAGGTTTTTCACTGGCCTACTACAAATACAGTAGTATTTTAAACCAAGCTCCTACAGTAATCAATAAAGTTTTTGTAAAGATAGATTTTCTCTGTGATCTGTTCTGCAACTACCACTAATTAATTTAGCATCATTAACACATTAACATTTTACACCGTCAGCGGTACCCGGCCTGGGTTTTGTAAAAACATGTTGTCTGCTGTTTAATTCTAGCTACAGTAAAGTTATTTGACATTGTTCCTTCTTATAGGCTTCTATTTTCTTGTTTTCCCATTAAAACATACAGTGAGTTTGAATAGGAAATATAGCAAAATGAATACAAAACATGCTCCCACTACAGCTCAACAGGGTTGAGATATGGTGACTGTGCTGGCCACTCCATTATAGACAGCATACCAGCTGACCGCTTCACTAAATCATTCTTTGCATAGTTTGGATCTGTGCTTTGGGTCATTGTCCTGTTGTAGGAGGAGATTGGCTCCAAACAAGACCGTCCACAGGGTATGAATGGTGCACAATCCCAGGATGGGGGGCCTGTGGTTTTGGATTTTTAGGTGAGAGCATCATCGTCGGTACCTGTTGGGTCCCGGCTGTTCCTTCACCGTTTGCTGGTTCGCTACTGTCGGATCATAGACCAGGATTAGAAATAAACCAGGATTTATTTATTTATTATTATTTATTTCAGAGCCGTAGTAGGAGAATCTGCACCACCATTACGGTTGCCGGGCAAACGGGTGCTCTGAAAAGCCATTGGATGTGTGGAAGGAGTGGGTGTGTCAAGGGATCTGTTACCATACCGGAAGAATTTCGATGAAGAGGACAGACGATGTTTGAGTTGTATTTTACTGTCGGTTTATATATAAAAAAAGCATTGTTTTAGTATAGCACACGGGTGTAGTGTTGTCAACCCGAGGGTGTCGTCAGCCATGTTGTCCAATGATTTCACTCTGAGTATCCATCACCGTACAATGGCTGTCGTGTCATTCACTCAAGGCTTATCGACTCATCACAACAAAAACGGCCCAATTAACTGACTAACATTCCCCCCCTTCCTCATTATTTTTTGGAGCTAGTTGTTTATCCGCCCTCTCGGCTCCGCTTCCCTGACAATGTTTCTTTTGTGGTGTCATTCTCTAGATCAATACCGGCGATCCTGACAAGAAAAATGCGCGTCATTAATTTCGTGCAAGTTCTAGAAATATATTTCACCAGCGGACCGCATGCTTTAGGCCTTCCCTACCCCCTGCCTTATGTTGCCGCTACCGAGAAGAGGCAGCCATGTGAAAGGTAAGACAGGTTAGCGTCAGTTGGAGACAGAATTGTGCCATTGTGGACGGCAGGGACTCACAGGTCTATGCTGCCTCAGCAGCCTGTCTGGAATGTGGAGGGGGAACCATGGTTTCCATGGGAGCTTATTCAGCTATAACGATCCTATGAGGAATTCCTTATTCCCTCTCAGGTGGGGATGGGAGTTTACCGTCACTTTGTGTAAGTAAAACAGACTTTTTAACCTACTTTCCATCTGTTAAGCAGCAATGCACTCCACAAAAAGTGGTTAGAACAGAACAGTCACAGCTTTCTCTACACAATAAGTTTGCAGTTGGTATTGAGGTTTGAATAACTCTTGATGTGATGAAATAACGGGAGAAAAACAAAATCCACAGCAATACAGTACGACGGCTTTTAATAACAAATTAATGTACATTATGAAATCAATTTGACTATTAGACTATGAAAATGCTGTTTTAAGATTGTACACTTGCAAGAGCATTATGGTTCAATTTGCATATTTTTCACTCAATGCAAACAATGAGATGGGTTCATTGTGCTTTAGATTAGGAGATCAGCTAATTACAATTAACCGTGTGTGACAAGCTTGGAAGCAAACGCTAATCTTCAAAGATGCCAAACTAATAAGCATGGAAAGATGATTGTATTTTTTAGTATAATAAAATCGCCCTATATATTTGACAAGTTCAAGTTATCAAGGTCACATGGGGAGGGGAAGAGGTCATACAGTAGCATTGGTCTCAGTACACAAAAATAATACAAGAACAGATGTAATGAATTATGTATTTGGGGTCAATGGAAAATGATAATGTGACAGAATGCTTATGACAAGATATAAAGCCCCATTTGGTGTTCTTGCTGGTATTGTTACAACAGCTTCAGCTTATGGTTGTACACTAATAGCTAATCCTTCACTGGTACGTTGTTGGGCTGTGGATGACTGAGTGTTGCATGGACACAAGAGATTCTGTGGCTGGACCGTGGCTAGAGCGGCATGATGCTGGTGTGGTGTACGGGCTGGTGTGTTTCTAGCTTAGGCTCCGCAGAGGATATTTAGGTCTTTGAGGCTTCTGAAGGATTTGTCTCGGTACTCTGCTGGGGCGACACACTTCAGCGCGTCCAAAGGGGAGAGGTTGGCCTTTGTCTGGGACATCCAGCGCACCAGGCCGTTGATGTTGCAGTCACATGTCCAGGGGTTGTCATGGAGATACACTTCCTTCAGGCCTGGCAAAAGGCAGAGGAAAATCAGTTACCATTCTCATTGTGTCACTGGTTTATCGGGGTTGGAGTCCATTTTGAATTGCATTGTATATTGCGCTTCCTACTCAATTCTTGAACTTCAACTGAATTGGAATTGTGCTCGCCTTACAGAATTCTGATGGCGTTTTTTAACACGCTATGTATAATTAATTATAGTTTTCTGGAAGTATAAAGATATTAGGATCAAGTTCTTGACTGTCTCTAATAATCCATAATTCCTTTAATATACATATCAGAAAACTCAATGTATTAGCTCAAAACTACATTTTTTATAAAATAAATTAAAATTTAAGGTCTTAAATTCAAACAGATTTTTAATTGATATTCACTTTAAAAAATGTTAAATGGACCCTTATCCTTTTCTTTATGCAAACAGAATGCAATAATAAAATAATTTATACCTATATTAAATTGCCAATAGACAAAAGACAACATATTAAATGTTGAAATTGAGAAATGCCAATATTTGTTGAGAAATGTTATTCTTAAACTTTTGCACTATTTTCCTGTGCAGTCTTCCTCAGAGTGTTGAACCCCTCCTCATCTTGACCTCTGAAAGGCTCATCCTTACAAATATACAATTATGTTAATTACCTGTTGCCAATTAGCCTAATTAGTTGTGAGATGTCAGTTTTTTTTATTACACAACATGTCTTTTACTGCATCAAATTCAAACTAGGCATATATTTTTCAAGAAACAATGTTGCCAGATTTGAAATGTTGTCTTTGTATTATTTTATAGACTTGAATGATTTGCACACCATTGCATTCTGTTCCAACACTTTTTGGAAACGTGGTTGTAATACAAACATCCATGACTTTATGTGATACATTACTTTGAACAAAATGTTTGCTTTTACCGGTAATAGTTAGCAGTGCAGTGTCAGTCGCTTACCGGACAGCTGGGTGAAAATATTCCCGTCCACTGTTTTGAGCTGGTTCCCACTGAGGGCCAGCTGCAAAAGCTTGGGAGTGTGTCTGAACAGGTCCGGGGGTAGCCTCTCAAGCTCGTTGTTCCTCAGGTAGAGTTCCTGGAGGCTGGACAGACCTTCTAGACTGTCTGAGATTAATTTGGACACCAGGTTGTTATCCAGCACCAGCATCTCCAGAGAGACCAGAGGCTTGAAGGCCCCAGCCAGGATGCCCTTCAGACTGTTGTTGTCCAGGTTGAGGAACAGCAGCTCTGTCAGGCCCACAAACCCCCTGGGGGAGATCTTTTGGATGCGGTTGAAGGCCAAGTCCAGGACCTTGAGGGCGATCAGGGGCTTAAAAGCGTTGGACGGAACTGCGGTCAGGGAGTTGAAGGGCAGGTCCAGGTCTGAAAGGTTCCTCAGGCCTGTAAACATGTCTGGTTTAACCATGGATATGTAGTTTTGGCCCAGCATGAGGAACCGGAGGTTAAGCAGGTCCCGGAAGCCATTCAGTGGGAGCTTGTTGATTTGGTTTCCATACAGATTGAGCAGCATCAGCCTCTGGGCTCCGGAGAAGGCCTGGGGGTGTATTGATTTGATGGCATTGCGTTCCAGGTTGACACTTTCGATCTTGGGGATGGGTTTCAGGACATTTGCCGGCAGGTCTGTTATTCCGTTCTCACCTGGGACCACAACCAAACAAATGACAGGGCGAGAAAGTAACAACAGATAAGGGTATTTTTCATGTGGTTATAAAAAACTGCCAGCTCATCATGAGCAAAATAGCTTTTAAAAGTTACATTTAGTTTCATGATATTAGAAACAACAGGGGCCAACGTGATACATTTTGATTAGATATTCAGTAACCATCGTTAGCCTTTATAATTTCAGACGAGTCTTAGGGAGGGAGGTTTTCCTGAAATTGCAAACAATAGCGGTACTCACCTATTTTTACGATCCAGGAATCTGGAGGCAGTTGGAACGGAAACCTTCTAATCCCCTTCTTGTGGCAGTTGACCTCCGACCTTTCTGGGCTGGTTTTCTTGGTGCATTTACAGGCATCTGGACAGCTGTGTACAGCCTCGGCCCCCCAGAGTACCAGCACCGCTAAACAGGCTGCCAGATGCATATCTATTGCTTGGAAGGGGATAACCTCTACACCGCAAGAAATTCATGATGGATCTTCGGTTGGAAGAACGATTCAAACATTCTATTTAAGATAATCCAATCAAAGTTAGATGATAGTATTCAGAATTAACATATTGCGGACATGCCCTAATAAACACATTTCAAAACGCAGGATGAGCAGAACAATAAAAATGTAGTAGCTGTTAAATGCTGATCAATATTTCCTTATCATCACTTACCTGTAAATCTGGCGTCACTTGTGGCAGTACAACCCTCGTCTTTGTTTTGCCTCTCAAAGTGACTGAGACAGAAAAACTACCTGCAAGTCAGAGTGAATTAGCCTAGCCGTCTAGCCAGCAGGCAGCCTGCAAACCCCCTCTGCAATGTCACAGTCTCGGGAGAAAAATGCCACGGAGGGATTATGGATGTGATCCACCTCACACAAACGGAGAAATCTCTGCCAAATGATCTTCACTGTGCCTCAGACGAGTGAGATAAGTATGTGTGTGTGTGTGTGTGTGTGTGTGTGTGGGTTCAATACTTCGTGCATCTGTGTTTTAGAGAAGATTCATGGGCCTAGAGTGAAGTGTGTTTTACTTGGCAGGAGGAGTGATGTCTACGAACCACGCACAGATTGATGTCATGGAGCTCCTGGTGTGTCAAATACAGACAGAGGATGGGGGTACCTCAGAAGGCACGGCTTCCTGCCATCCTGACAACCAACGTCATGGAGATTACATTCAGGTTTGGTGAACCTAGCAGCTGCACATGAACAGAAAGTAAGTCACTTTCAACTGTAATTCCTTGAGGGGTTAGAAGGGGAGCCATTACCCATGCCTCTCTGTTACATGGGGGAGGGGGAAGTAAATATAGAGAGAACAACATGGTACAGAAAGACACCGAGGGTGAGAACAGAAACAGAGACCGAGACACAGAGAGACAAAGGGAGAGAGTACAGAAACCGACAGACACAAAGATCAGTACAGGGAAAGAGACAGACGGAGAGAGAGTGAATACAGAAGACTGCAGAAAAAGAGACAGAGATGAATACAGTGAGGAGTATATCAAAAGAACAGGACAGAGGAAGGGAGATGGATACTAATTGAGAGTACAGGGGGAGAGGCGTGAAAGATAGAGAAAGGACAGAACAAGAAACTGTATAGACAAAGAGACAGGACACAAAGAGACAGGACAAAAAGAGACAGGTCAGACAGAGAAACAGTATAGAGAAAGGACAGACAGAGAAACAGTGTAGAGAAAGGACAGACAGAGAAACAGTGTAGAGAAAGGACAGACAGATAAACAGTACAGAGAAAGAGACAGGACAAAAAGAGACAGAACAGACCGAGAAACAGTATAGAGAAAGAGACAGGACAGATGGAGAAACAGTACAGATAAAGCGACAGGACAAAAAGAGAAACTGGAGAGAGAGAGAGAGAGAGAAAGGGTTAAAGATGAGAACAGGCCAAGTTTCCCCAGAAGTGATGAGGGATTATAGAGACATGTTAAGAATAGCTGCAGATCGACGTGTCTGCTGAGTGAGACCATTTTATTGTATGATAAAGATGAAAGCTCTTCTCAAGGCTGCCCAACAGGAACACAATATGCAAGCCATATGGAGCAGCATAATGATGCTGTTCTGACTGAAAGCTCAGAAGGGCAGCATCTTCACTAGAGGGGAGAAGCCCAACATACTGAGTTTGAAAGAACACTTACCGGATGTGTACCGGAACATACTTTCATTCACAAACTCTCCTTAAGGACAGAATTTTCACTTGGCATGGCTTGTTAAAAAGAACCATTCACTGCCAATCGTGATATGATGTGTCTATTTTATGCATTTTTCTCCCTTTATTTTACCAGGCACTAGTAAGTGAATACATTTAGCATAGGGTTTTCAAAAGCATACAAACCTTACTGTCGCTCATCAGAAATACCATCCTTTACACCATTTGTGTGAATGTACTCAGTTCTCCAAGAAAATATCATGAAACCAGATTGTCACATAGTGCTATACATAACAAGGTACATGGTCGTATCAACCTCTCAACACTGCCAATTTCTATTTACCTGATACAGGGGTCTGACAAAAAGGTCACAAAACATCTCAATATTTTCAAGAAAGATGTGTGCCAGTATTGATTACATCCTGCAGATGCATTTTGCTGAGCCTGAGGTGTGATACCAGATTTTAGTTAATTTTATAATATTCCTGGTGGTCCCATTTAAAGGCCACCTTTTTTCCAGATTAAGAGTTAACTCGCCTAATGACAGCTTATTCAGTGTCTAGCAGGCAGCTGTTGTATCTAATGACTCTCACTGAAGCATGGCAACCTAAGTACCTCTTCTTTATGTAGGACATTTAGACGGTTAAGTGTCAACCGTTGTCTACTTAACAGAGCTCAGCTATCACTAATGGATCTGCCTCATTATCCTTCAAATACTACTCTCTGTCTAGTACAGGTTATCTTGGGGTTTGCAATTTGATTCCCCTGGATCTTACGTAGAACCCCCAAAAGAACACAATTACCATGGAAATAGAACCATCAACAGCCCAGGAGATATTATTGTGGCTCACTAGCGGCATCTGGTGGACAATGGCGTCCAAACATGGCAGTAAATCAAACCGTTACCGTCCTTTAGTCTATAATGTCCTTTCTAGAGAGTCGTACTTT
This sequence comes from Novumbra hubbsi, assembly GCA_016801125.1. Lineage (NCBI taxonomy): Eukaryota > Metazoa > Chordata > Actinopteri > Esociformes > Umbridae > Novumbra > Novumbra hubbsi. Next base: position 41,388 of record JACXGK010001717.1, read on the forward strand.
TGTCCTCGATGAAGCTTCCTGCTGTTACACATTATTGATGTCCTGCTGGTTGTTTATGTATTTTTGACCAGGCTCCGTGGCAGAGGTGGAACATTTGGCATCCAGAGTGAATGTAGAGGACTCACAGAGTGCAGTTGAATAGAAAGTGAATTCTCTCCTTCCCTTCTCTCCCTTGCTGTAATAACATAATGCTTTTTTCAAAGAAATACTTGGGACAACGTCCTAGATTTGAACAAGTCTGGAGTACTTGAACACACTCTTCAGACAGACTTCTGACTCAACAAAACAACATTACTAATAATTTTAAAAGCAGAGATCTGTATTCATCCGCCACACCTACAGCTAATCGAGATAAGGATGCGTTGGGTGATACAAATTAGTGTTGGTTAAATAGAGAAGGTATACAAATTGAGTTTGCAGGTGCCTTGGTGAGGTGAATAAAGCTAGTTATAATACTGCGAATACTTAATGAATAAATGTTTGGATGTTATGGACTGAGTTGATCAATGAAGAAAAACTCCTAATTAAATACATGAAGTCCAAAGGGGGTAAATACTGAGAGCCACTGTATTGGTGTGTACCCTTCACTACGCCCATCTCTTCATCATTACAAAAAGTCTATGCCGACCTTGACGTAATGCACAGAAGGATGTTTTCCAGTGTTGTTTGTGATACTCTAACCACCACATTCATGTCTAAATGGTGTGGCCTGAAATCCATCCATTACCTTCGACTCATGTTTTACCTGCACCTGTTTACTCCATCTTGACTGTAATCACAGTGCATGCATTTCTTACACACCCGTGAATAACGTAAGTGTAAATCTTTATTTTTTTTTGCCAAAACAGTTGTACAATGCAAGCTCTCCAATCATTGGTTTGATCGGTCAGAACAAGTCATGAAGAACGCGTGTTCCATTTGCTTCACAACATCTTTTTAGCTTTGACAAACACTCTGCTGCCCTAAACGGGATAAGTATACCAGTTCTTTCAGTCAAAAACAAAGGGGTTGAAAAATGAGGTAAGAACTAGTTCATGATACATGACAACTCAAGTAACCTTCATAGGGAGTCAGTAAAAACAGCACATCTAGCAAAAAAAAAGAACTAAAAACATCAAAATTACAGTGGTAATTTATGCAATTAACTTAAACTTAAATTCCATTTTAAATAGCTATTGCGATTTATAAGACCTATAATCACTACCATCGCTTTAATTTGGGTCCTTAAAATACAAACATGTACAAAATCTAGAATATTTACATTGCCCAATTACAGAAATGGCACCAATTCCATTCTAGTTAACATATTGTTGCTATACTAAATACTTCTCAGTGCACCCTTACAGCTGGGTCCAAATACTTGAGTTAGAGAATGCACAGGATTCTACACCAATGTACACAGATGGTAAACACTACACAAGCACTGTGCTAAATTTCACAGAATAAACTTGGTGAAAATATTGTATTTTTAAATACATGTTGGGTTGTGATGACTTTAATCAAGTACTACCTTGAATAACTTCAGATTTAGTTTTAGATGTCATTGTTGATTTATTGTTCCCCTCTGAAACAATAGGTGTGACTACAACAGAAGCTAAACAAAGCGAGGACTCTGGAAAAATTGGACATTGAACCAGAGGTAACAAAGCTAAATCATTGGGTCATTGACTTTGGTGATACAACACAATCTCTTCCAATATTTAAAAACATCAAAATACTTTTTAGGCCTTAAGTAAAAACCATGCTACATCTCTAAAAATATACTCAACAAATTAAGACCCTCCCCAAAGACATAAATCTAAATGAAATGTTATGACAACGTTATAGTCCTGAGGGAGAACATTAGTCCAATTCCAACTGTATAGATAAAGAGGATTAAAATATCTCTTCATTCACAACATACAAGAGCAATGTACCTCAAAGGTATCACTGCGAAATACTTTAAAATAAAAGCCAAGCAATTACTATAATACTTTGAATATGAGAGCAAAAACAACATTAAAACAGATCAAATATGCAATTTGGTGACAGGTACTGTATATTTAAGTACAAAAAAAGATATGTACATGTAAAAAAATATATACATCACTTCAACTGATGACTTTTTTGTTTCCTAAGCAAAGGCGTTAATCAAATTCACCCAGCCAATGTGTTTACCTTCCTGGAACAGTGAAACTTTAAAAGCTGCTACTGCAGGACTTTCCCATTTTTTTTTATTCAAGTGTCCCAAAGTCTTCAAATCCTAATTTCCAGACAACTCATGAAGCCATGTGATGACCTGTAAGCGTACACAAGAGGGAGGTGCTGTGGGTCGGGGAAGGGGC
>JACXGK010001717.1:43811-55502 GCA_016801125.1 Novumbra hubbsi
GTAAGCGTACACAAGAGGGAGGTGCTGTGGGTGGGGGGGATCAGTACACGTGATGACCTGTAAGCGTACACAAGAGGGAGGTGCTGTGGGTGGGGGGGATCAGTACACGTGATGACCTGTAAGCGTATACAAGAGGGAGGTGCTGTGGGTCGGGGGGCATCAGTACACCCGGGGGATGATGCGGTAGCGGACCTCGCGGCAGTAATGGTCCCACGCCGAGCCGTACTTCCTCCGGCACTGGGCCTCGTCCCGAGCCTCCCGGTGAACCAGAAGGACGGACAGGTAGACCACGTAGAAGTACGGCAGGATGTGGGTGAACCCTACAGGATGACCACAGACCAATCAAATGTATTGTATTTAAATTTAGTAAATACAAATGAACTAGTCCCTGGTAACCAACTTGCAATACTAAATGGTTACTCACCACAGGGCAGGGACCACGCCAGAGCCATAATAAGGTCCCCCAGGTAGTTGGGGTGACGGACAAGTCCCCACAGACCAGACACCAGGAGACTCTTCCCGGTAGCAGTGGGGATGGTCTTCAGATCTGGAACGGTGTGCCGGTGAGTCATTCAATGGAAAACAGACCAAATCCATCCCTTCACCAAGACATGAGGTCCGCAAAGGGCGGCAAATGATGCATACTCAGGACTCACGGGACAGAGTGGGGTCTGAAGGGTTTCTCCTGAAGGCGCTCTTCTGGGAGTTCGCTTTTCGGAAGATGCAATATCCTATGACTGTAACACAAACGTCAGTTAACGGGACATCACAGATGTGGGCCTAAAACAAAAAAGCAACGCCGGGTGCAAACCAACCGGGTCCCCAGAACAGACGTACTATTGAGAGTGGCGACGCCCACAACCCAAGGCAGGGGGAGGAGGCAGGGATGGTGGACCAGGTAGTAGGCCTGGAGGGTGAAGGTGAAGGGGACCCACATCAGGTCTCCAAACGCCAGCATGAAGCCAAAGCCATCATGGGTTATATCCATGTAGCTCAGGACACCCTCCTGCGAAGAGCCACGCAACCGTTAGGCGGCACGGTCACCACCAGCCGAAGAACAAGGCCTCAATCGCATCAAACAGGACGGCGGGTCTCTTACCTCGTGCCAGTACGCATCCAGCACGTAGAGGAGGTGGAAGCAGTTGACCAGGATCATGGCGGCTGAGGGATACTCCAGGTGGTGGAGCCTCATCTCCTCCAGGGCCATGGCGGCGTTGACAACCAGCTGGACCGGACAGGCACAACACAGGTCTGATTAAACGCTCACTGAACCGGGACAACTCATACAAGCCATTCAGACGCATCGATTACAAATAGACACATGCAAACATCATATTAGGATTTATTCAAACCAGGAACCCAGGGTTTAACCACTAGGTGGCCTACACAATGAGAAGATTAGCAGCGTTTAATTTTTTTATACTTTGTACTAAATGTCCAAAATATACAGGTGAAAGCTACTGGAACAAACACTGCAGACAATCTTACCCAACCAATCAGTCCTGGACGCAGCTCGCAAAAGTATTTGAGATCAAAGCCTTTGATCCGAGGGTTGAGCTCCCTTCCCATGAAGAAGTCATAAATTAGACTTCCTGAGGAGATAAAAACAAATAATTAACGTGGAACCTCTAACTTAGCAAATCAGAATGGCTTACTTGCACCAAAAACAACAGCAGCTACACCTTTAACGATAAATTGATCATTTGGTTGCAAGAAAAAAACCAAGGGGAAACTAAATCTCAACATCTATAGTGCTTGTTCAGTGAATCTGCCCTGAACCCAATACAAACGCGGCTCAAGGCTTTATCCAGGCGTTCCACCATGTGGTCGGGCTGAAAGCTATGGTATACGAGACTGGGCACCACAGGTACGACGTCAGATAACGTAATAACAGGCACAGGTAAGACAAACACCCACCCGGCCAAACTCACCAGAGTTCCCTCCAGGGGCAAGATGACTTTTGGGTGCCCAGCGGGAGCGCACATAAAGGTAGACACTGAGTAAGACGGAGAGGAGCAGGGAGGACACCGCCAGCTGGAGGAAGTGGCTGTGGATGTATCCCAGGTCCACCCCCTGGTGCACTAAAGCCCCTAGGCCAGCCACCGTCAGCACAAACGCATGGAGGGCTGGGGGGTGTCGGAGGAGTAGGCTGTTAGTCCGCTGAAACATGTTCCTCTATGCCCGCCAGATGGACGGTTTATAGCGGTGGCTTGTGAAAGTTGTACACGAGCATCATAATTTAGGACATAAGGATGCATTTGCAATTGCTGGCCACTGGTGGTATAACTGGAGCTGTTGAGTCAAAACTAGTCCCCAGAAATGCATGTGCCCATTTATTCCATGTCATCAACTCACGCAAATATCTAACGGCTAACTAAGGAATGACAGTGATTGCACATTTTCAATTATGAACATGTAAACAGAATACACAGCAAAAAAAATAAGGGCACACATATCATTCTGGTACTCATATCACTAAAGCATGGGTGTCATTAGTCAGCTGACAATGAATTAACACAGCATACAGACTCACAGTTCATTCTGTACTTCAGCCTGTCTCCATTCTTCAGGGGCATTCCCTCCACAGCCTGATGAGAACACATAGAGGGATAATGGAGGTTAAAAAAACATAAGCTTTGTACCAGCTAAAAAAAAAAAATTACATAAAAAAATACGAAAGGTTCACAAAGTCGAAATGAGAGTGGAAAAGGAGGAAACGGCCTCCTGTAGTGTGCCAAAGAGGCCTGTAGCCGGGCCCTGATGAATTATCCCATTCCTGACCTCTGCTCCAACGAACAGGAAGACAACATGTGCAGGTCATGTGCTGTCCGAGTTAGACTAATGGGAATGGAGGATCCTCAGGGGGTAGGTGTGTGTTTGCGAGAGTGGAAACACGCCTTCAATAGGGTTGGTGGAAAGTCTAAGAATGCAGAAGTAAACCATCTGCGGCTTCATTACGTTTTCTCCACCATGACTGGAACGGAGAACCCAAGCGGACGCCACCCGGTGCGTACCTACAGAGCAGCGAGGAGGTCGGAGATCACATTACCTTCCCCACGGGGAGCAGGTAGAGCAGGCCCTGGAAGAGAAACCAGAGGACCACCACGCCAAACACCCGCGTGTCCCACAGGGAGTCCAGAGCCGGCAGAGGGGGGTAGTTCATCAGGCTGGCATCCTCCTGTCCACAAATCACCATCAGCCCCAACACCGTGGCGGGAAGGAGAAGCATCATAGAGAACACTCCTGCTGACACAGGGGAAGAGGTTTTCACCCCGTTGCTATCCCGGAAGACAGACCTTCCATCAAACAATGTCCAGACTAGAACCCTGGAGCATTAAGACTGGACCGAGGGCCCACTGGCTCTGTTCTCTTGGTGTCAAAAGCGTGATTCATCACATGACTAAATGGGACAGGGGCCGGAGGGCCCCGTGTCTCTGTTCGTCCTCTCACCTAGAGTCCCTCCGAACTCCAACTCAGTGGTGAGGGGGGCTGTGGCGGCCACGGGCTTCAGCTGCGCCTCCTCCACGGTCGGCTCAGCTAGCTGGGAGTCGCCATCGTCTTTCCTGCGTCTCAGGTTGTAGCGGCTCTCTGCTACTTTCTTCTCCGGCTCCACCTGCGCGGGGCTCTGGAGGTAGACACGCGATGTTAAACAACACGACGAGCCCATACCGAGCTCGCCAGGGGAGGTCACCGTAGGGTAGACGAGGGGGTCAGTGGAGCTTCAATTCAATTCTGTTTCCGAAGTTATACCAACAACACAGAAAAATACTACTGCTGCTAAATATTAAAACTATAACACTGACACAACATCTTACTATACTGGTCCTAATGAAAAGCCAGTGAATGTCATGCTCACACTGTATGAGCCCTCACACAAGCCAATTAAATTTTTTACCAAACATATGATTAGAGCTTCCCATCAAAGAGATAGGTACTTGAACTTGCATCCCCCACCAAAATGTTTTGTTTAGTGTTCTGGATGAATCGTGACCAAATAAAACACATCCTTCAAGTCTCACCTCGTTGACTTTCTTAACAGCATTATTCTCTTTTCTTTCATGTTCATTGTTGCTATTGTTCCCAACCGGCTTTGTCTGTGGTAAACAGAAGACATCAACAATTGAAGAAGCATAGACATCAACGACTGAAGAAGCAAAGACATCAACGACTGAAGAAGCAAAGACATCAACGACTGAAGAAGCAAAGACATCAACGACTGAAGAAGCAAAGACATCAACGACTGAAGAAGCAACAACGGGGACATAGGAGCAATAATTAATTTAGTAACAATGGTAGCTCACAAAAAACAAACAATTATGCTTAGTCTATGAAATAGTGCTCTTTCTGACGTCTAGACTTTACCATAACACATGCAGCCAATACACTCAATGGATAAACATTATAAAAGTTCCAAATCTCCCTCCTTACAAAACAGATGATAACATTATCAGCACTGTGATTGGGGGTGATGTGCCAGACTACTACTAGAGTGAAGTTACTAGTAAACCTGGTCATTTTATGAACGGTTGGTTGTTGAAAGTACCCGACAATGTGATTGGAGTGTTCACGTGACCAGTCCGACCCAACCCCCCCCCCCAAGCAGAAAGGTTCCTCACCACGGGGCTGATTCTGACCTCCAGCACCTCCCTCAGTCTGGACTCCTTGCGTGTGGCCGGGGTCTCAGCCACCACGGTGCTGCTGGAGGTGCGTGACGAGGAGCGCCTGGTGGTCCTGCCAGGGGAACGAGAGCGACTACGCCGGCGGGACGGGGAGCGGGAGCGAGAACGAGAGCGGCGGCTTGGTTTGAACCCACTGACACTCTGGAACGACAAACAATGAAGCATTTTGGGTGGTTAAAAAGACTGTCATTTACAAAGTTAATGCCCAAATATCAGCGTTTCATTAGGATAATACTTTGGGTAATTACACGCCCACAATGGCCTCCTCGCTGGAGCCAAACTCCAACTGAGAAGTCACATTATGTGGCACTGATCTGGGTCACATGTTTAGTAACACGGCTACCATGGAGATAGATAGGCTGCTACCTTGATGTCAGTCTCCTTAAGCTCCAGTTCGGTGCCATCCTTGTAGATAACAGTGTAAAACTGACTCTTGGTGTCATAGGTCAGCACCTTGACCTCATAGAACAGGCTGCTGCCGGGCCAGCGGCCCATCACTGTGTCCCCACTCTGAAACTTGACACTCTGCATTCTCAGCTACCTGAGATAGAGAGGAAAAAGAGAGAGATTGAGAGAGATAGAGAGAACGTGACTGAAAATGAAACAACTCCCTTGAGAGTCAAGGCATGCCGTTTCCGTTTTCTCTTTCAGTTTAGACCGACATATTTCAACAAACAGCAAATTCGAATGGGCTTATCCCATTGAGTAAACTGTAAAAACCCATGGTGTCTATATTAACACTGCACAAAATGAGGTACAACACGCATATGGAACATTAGCTGCCCCAGGCACGTTACATCACTTTTACTTGAGGTGTGGGCAGAATAGGCGCTAGATGAGGAATGCACTGTATTGTGTGCATTAAGAAAATGTAAAGCGGACAGGCATGCAAAAGGCTTGACACAATGGAGCTGTGAGGTCAGCGGTATGAAGGGGCTGTGGAGCACTCAGAAGTGCTGACGGGCCCGTCCCTACTAGGTTTGACACTGTCGTTTAAACCTGAAACTTCCGCCCCCTTTTGTCACACGAGTCAATAGCCTTTGTACATGAAAAACATCCATTTCAGGTAACATCAGAAACAGCATTTTGAAGTTGAATGGACAGTGGACGTTCCTTGTTGTTAACTTGCCCACAAAGCACCATGTCATTTTTTTTAACTTGTGAAAGTCTGATGATACAACATTTCTTTTTTGCCACAAATGTACTAACACACTCTTCAAAAGTATAACTCTGGGGGAAAAAAAAATCGTACTAATCCACACGTGCCTTTTCAATAAATAAAATAAAATGATTCTATGTATGAAAATGTAATGTATCCTTTCCCCAATAACCCACTGACAAAACCTTGTTAGTACAAAGACTCCACTAATCCATCCGACAGTTCTCACTAATCAAGTAAAGCTCATACCGTAAAAACACATTAATCAAATAATACCACACTGACACACCAAGCGCTGTGCTGTTTTTCGTCGGAGTTCAACGGTTAAATGTATAGCAGACAGGGTAGAGTACGGCACTCCAGTGAATATGAAAGGCTGCGAGTTATGATTATGGGTGGAGTCTTGACAACATCCGTAAGGAGTTCAACCGGTGAACTTCAGCTACTACACTAGATGCCAATTTCCAGCTAGCTTTCTTGATGTGGCTGAATGGTGATGTTGCTCATCAGTTGGTGATGTGTACTGTAACGTAAGCTTTACCAAACAAGTGGAAATGAAATTCGACAGAATTTGAATTTCTCAACAGAAATGCAGACAGATATAAGATGAGAACGTTTTGGACTCATCGAGGTACTGTAACTAACGTCATAGTTAGATGGACATTCAAAAAGGCTGTAATAAAAAACATTAGCTGGATCGCTAAAAATAAAAAGGGCATAGCACAACTTCAGTCAGAAATGTAGACTAACAATGTGGAAGACCACTCAATAAGCTACAACGTGACGACATCGGCAAGACAAGGTTAACTAGCTAAGGAACAACACAATATTAATATTAAGTCGTAACTAGGTTAATATTACAAAGTACTACATCATTAACAATTACCGGTAAAATTAGAATGTACCTTCTCCTTTAATGACAATAGATTCGCGTGACAGTCGCACGGAGGGAAAACGTCATGCATTCAAAACTTCACTAGAAACGTTATCTAGACCTAGCAGACTAAATAAATAAATGTCCATACTGGATGTTCCAATTCTATACCGTAACGTTCGTTATTTTAGTTTACTAGGTAACGCTTGCCTTGCTATCTTTGTTTAATGGCATAATTATATCCACGAACGGTAAAAGTTGCACTGCAAATAGCTTTGCAAATAGCTTTGCAGAAACAAATCTAGCTAGTACATTTGTTCGGTTAGTTAACTATATACAAACGTTGTTATTAACGTGTATTTAGCCGCTAACGAAATAACTGACCCCATACAGCCCCAAAACGCATTGACAGGAGCAGCTAGCTAGCTACCGTTGCATTTACCAGTACTATAGCGACCAACTTCTAAACAAAGACAGAAACTGACAGTTTTTGTACACGTAACGCTGTAAATATGCATTCTTACCTTTTAAGATGCAGTTACAACTCCAAATATACAACTAATATACGTCACGCTACCTATCCCTTTAAAAAGGCGAAACAATAATATAGTTTAAAAAAAAAATTTAAACGAATACGCGTTCTCCCTCCCTCTATCGGCGAAGTCCACCAGTGTCTACGATGGCGCGAAGACTGCTCATTGGCTAGAACGCCGTTCTTTGAAAAATATGAATATGTCTGGTTGGTCGACCGAGCATTTTAAAATTCATGCGGATTGGTTGTCCTTCTACCGCTAGCTGTGTTTACTGTAAGGGAGTTCTCCAAACGTCAGACAAAATGGAAGTATGTGTAAGTGGCTGACCAGTATTCTGACATTTATTGTCAATTTCTACAATTAAGATTGATTCCTTCCAATAGCATTTCTGATACATGGAAAATACCATACTGCCTTTTTTTAAACATTTGATTTAAACGTTGGTTTTCTAAGTTAAGGCAACCTTATAAAACATCTAATCTTAAAATGGTTACAAGTAAACATTGATCAGTATGGTCATGCCAGCCTGCCTGTTGCATGTGTCACATGCCTTTATTGTTATGTGGTATAACATATATAAAGCTGTAATCTTTTTGTAGAACACTTTCTATATTCACTACATTTGGTATTTACGAACTATGTAAAGCTTGTAAATTCGTGACTGCACAAGGATGATTTATGAAAATAAACACCCATGTACTGTGTTTTTAACAGCCTGCTCCATGAGGTCATAAAAGGCATGCAGCCGCTTATTTCATTTTCCTGTTTTACAGTAGTTTCCGCCCCAACAGAGCCCGCTTTACTCCGGCTGCTTACATCAAAACCTCAAACGAACTGCAAAAGTAAATGCAGACCCATCAGCCCCTCCTCCAGGAAGTGCTGCAAACTGTGCGCGAGCATACCTGTAACAAAAATAATTAAAAGGATTTTAACTACCATGACACCAGGAAATTTCAAGGTGTTTACCCAACCCCAATTTTAATATTCCTGCTGAATAAATGTTGTTTATAAGCTTTAAAATATTTGATGAATACCTTGTATGTAAAGTAGGTGATCCCTCACTCTTTAGTGCAGAACACATTCAACTGACAAACTGAGAAATGTCAGAGAAACTTACAACACAAATCCGTGTTTGGATCATTCTGATCGTCTCAGTGCCAATACAATATATTTTTAGGAATTAGTTGCAGAAAGAATGTCAATTAAACACCACACAAAACTTTTTTTAATCATGTATTGCATTTTTTTATTTCATTCGCTCAAACAAAACAATGTTAGCAAGTAAGAAAATTCTAGATAACAAGAGAACAGTATGGTACAATGTGAATTATAAAATAATAAAAAGGAAACCGATAAATGAATTTCAGAGACATTCAGTAAAATTCCACCTGCATAACATTCATGTCCACTAGCTTCAGTTCCCTCAGTAGATGGCAAAAGCGGTGTTTGGGGACATGACCAACCATTTGATGTCAACATGAAACAGATTTTACTGGAGGATATATCAATTTTCAAACCCCAAGAATCTCAATGTTGAAACATAAACTGCTCTTTAACTTACAAATGGCGTAAGGGGAAAACATACTTCAAAACATACAATATAACTTCATTCTCCCTTCAAATAATTATACCTGGTTGCAAAATGTTTGTAAAACGACTGTTCCTACAATTGTTTGTAGTCTTTCTAACTCTTTGACATTGAATGCAATTTCAAAACAAGGCACAAACCATGAAGATCACAAACAGAATTATGCATGTACAGTAGATATGAATGATCCTTGATCAGAACATTTAACGTCTTAATTCAAAGAACTTTATATGGAGATCTCTCTCGACAACCATAAAACACAAGGCGACTCAAGAGTGACGTGTGTAGAAGAAATTCGTTTCTGAAACCTTTGGTGAGATAGCCAGATTATTGGCGATGGCTGCATCATGTAAGCAGGGAAATCCTAGTATCATGAATTTATATGGGTTTTTAAAGTGCAATTGATGCTGTAAACACCTCTTCAGTACAAACCTTTCAATGCGTTGATTCAGAGAGAGAATGACAATTAAATGATTTGTTTTAAGCCAAAAACACAAATGTGAAGATTGCTCAGTCACCCCCACCCCTTCAGCTGTTACCATGACCGAACCCTGGTCAAAGTCAATCCTTTTACCAAAAATTCAAGAGGATTCAAGCCAGAGCCTTTAGACCAGAGACCGGTTTCAGGTTGACTTGGTTACTCTCAGTTGATTGTACATCAAGATTTTTAGGAAAGCAAACTCACTGTACACAGACTTTTCTTTTTTTTTTAAAAGGACATACAACGTTCATATTATGGGGGAAGGAATAAAGGCAAACCAAATGCAACAGGTAATCAGTAAGCACAAGAGAAACACCGAATGGCACAAGCATGTCCACATTTATCATTTCCGGGGTGTCCCTCATGTCGTATTTCACTACTGCTTTACTTCTAAAATATAAAAAATGAAATACAATCCATCTGCAATATCAACAAAAAACGATATAGCCGTCTGGCATTGCGAAAGTATTTTGAATTGAAAAATGAATGGCGTACCTATGTAAATGAATCACATTATGGCTATAAACAGAGAGTGGGGTGTCGATCCTTATCTTCTCTCCAGCCATCTGTTCAGAAACATCTCTCTGAGGTGGACATCCAGTAGTGGACAGGAGGTGCTAGCGGATCACCATCGAACACTCGCGTCCTCAACAGGGGGTTCAAAAGGGTGTTAAGACCAGGAAAATTAAAAGGGGAAAAAAATGTGGGGGCATATCCAACCTAGATGCTACACTTATTGCTTATAAACTGACAGACAATTCAATTTCGTGGCAGCTGCATGTCCCTCACCCTACATGCACCAAATAAATCCCCCCAAAAAATGAATGGAAGATGAAAAAAAATTCAGTTCATAGTAACAGTACAGAGATTTCAAATAGCTCTTTCTACAGATCTGGTCGTGGTGATTTTAGCATTAACCATCACTAATTGACAGAGGTTGTTTGGTAAAGAGCTACAATGATTGACTGTAGAAAGGCATGTACCTTAAATGACTGTCTCATCAGATTGCAACACAGAAACAGTGGTCATAAATGCAGTACAGCAGCTCTTTAGAGCAATCATTTCTATAGAAAAAAAGATAATGATATTCAGATATTAGGCCAAAAGACTAAAAGACAGACCGTCTTGTAAAGATTGAATTAAGCTACTTGATATGGCCATGGTTTACATTAAAACAGAAATGATCGATAAACTTGTAGATACTTTTTTCTTTTGTAATTATTTAGGTTAAAATAGTATTTGAGGAAGACAAGCTTTACAGTCCTGCAGCAGTAGACAAAGTCAATACCAAGTCCATCAGTCCCTCATTAACAACCCAACCATACCTCCTATGGCCCTATGGGAAACTGAGTCCTTCCACCTGCCCTTCTGCCTCCAAACTTCACATTCACCCACAAAACGTGCCTTTTTCCTATAAAAATCCCAAGTGCCCGCTGACCCAATTCTTAGTGCGAATGCCGTCTAGCTGATTCGTCGGACTTCAATACCGGTTATCCGTTTGACGTAGTCGTTTTTTTAATTTCTATTTTTTTTTTTTTTTATTCGCTCATTTTCCTTGCTTTCTTGTGTTATTAAGTGAGAAATCTTTGCATAATCACTTCTCTCTCAGGGCCGTGCCCTGCCCACCCTTTGAGGCGAAGGGGAAAATGTCAGGAACGACCAGGCTTCACCAGACGTACGCCTGCGTTGCTTCCGTGTGACACGCCTTCTGCTCGCCCTCGTCCCCAGCCGCGTCTGATGCCCACGAACGGTCTTCTGTATTAATATGGTTACGGTCGCCCATCGTCAGCTGTTGGAACTTTTTTTTTGTTTGTTTGTCTGTTTTCCTTTTTTGTTTCTTTATAATATTGTCCTATCGAAAGTTGACCCATCGCAGACGCCCGACAATGAACAGGGAAGTGAGATCCGTCTATGCCGTGTTTGACTTGCCCAGCTCCTCCCTGATGGCTGTGGACACACAAACATGTTATGTTGGGTTATACATGCGTAATCCAACCTTAAAAGTGGCTTGAATGGTGCGACGTGAATTCTCTGATCATAAAGGTACAGTAGAACTCGAACAGAACGTGAGCTCTTCATCTGCTTCGAAAACGTATTTTACACCCCGTCATCTATCACACAGCAGTATGTGCCCCAGGTTTATCGATTAGTTACCATCGATTAGTTCCTCTTTCAGCTTCGACAACTCCTTCCTCATCTCGTCCAAAATATCCTGAAAATGCGATGTTGGGAGAACAAGATTAGAGATGAAAATGGGAACAAAATGTAGCCCCACTCCCGACATGAGATATGGACTGGAAGGCCGCGGCCAATGCAGATCCAGCGGTCCCATGCGGTGCGACGGCTGCTGCTGTGTGCACAGATAGGGCATAAACAA
>JACXGK010001718.1:0-14173 GCA_016801125.1 Novumbra hubbsi
ATATATATATATGTATATATCTGTACATCAGCAAATCAACTCCTTGGCGTTCCCACTACGAATCAGTCCATCGATTCAGTTCAGGAGTTGCTCCCTCAAGTCGTGCGTTTGGATCCTCACCACCGCCCTGTTCAGGCACAGCCCTTACAATATGAGCCTTTAATGTCAATCATTCAGTTTTCTTCATATTTGTTTTTTACATTTTCTCTTTGCAAATGTGTTAATTTCTAATTAAGGCCCTGCTTTATCACCGCAACTCCCAGCAACAGTTAAAGATGTGTGTCTTCCAAAACACATCCTTTGCCGTTCAGTTTCATCACAACATTCAATCAAAACCTGCTAGTTTAAAAACAGAAACCCTGCGCGCTGGAAAGAACGCACTCCCCAGCAATCTCCAATCTACCTTGATTGTGCTCACAGGAACCCAAGCCTCCACAAGGAATCACTATTAGTGTGAGGAAGCAACTCAAACTGTTTATTCACTAACTACTCCCCCCACCACCACACCTGGACAGCACCTGCCACTTGCACCGCCCATTGTGAGAACACTGGGTTCATCTGGAGTTATATATACATACAGCTTTGGTAAAAACTAAGAGACTGCACCTTTTTATTTCCTTTCCAAAAAAGTTGAACAAGGAAAGACCACTGCATATTGAACCCTTCTGTTCCTCAGTCTAAACGTTCCATTTCAACTTTTTTGGAACTAAAAGAAAAGTAGCATTGGTCACATATGTTTTTAGCTGTATATCCACATATATTTAAACATTAAGGTAGCTAAAACACTCACATTCTGTTGAAATAAAGAATATCTGTGACCTTTATATAAACTTACATGATAAAAAAAAAAGATGTTTACATTGCCGAACTAATGAAGCGACGTTAAGGGCCTGACTATTTTCCCCGTCTGAATCTACACAGATGAATCAATAAAGTCCCGAGGCTGATGGCTTTGGCATAGCGTCGTTCATTGAATTATAACACCATTATACTCTTAGAAAAAGGTCAAATGTCAATGTCTTTGGCAGGAAACAGCAGGAGACCGCTGCGCTTGAACACCACGCGCTGTGTGGCCTCAAACAAGCCCCAGAGCAACAATTAGCATTCATCACAGCCACTCTGCAGAGACGAGGCCATCAGAACATCTACCCCAGTCCTCATCACACTGGAGCTCGTCTGATTTCACTTCAAGTTCCTCACACGACATACAGATTTGTTGCCTAAGAAACATTACAGCTCAATCCCCCGCATTCGGTTTCCCTCTTGGTCTTAAAATCCGACTACACATATGTTTTTTCGCGAACCGAGGAAGTGTGTGGGCAGACATGACTCTCATCTAAAACTCCACCATAATAAGCAGATGGGAGCTTGGAAGACCGGGAAGAAGGAGAACAATAAACAGGGGCAGAAGACATGGCGGGGAGAACTAGATTGGGAGGGCAAAAATTTGGTAAGAAGGGAGTGTAAGAGTGCAGAGTACGATCAACCAATGGATACGTCACGTACGTTTATGAGAAGAGTGAATGGTGGGGGGGGTGAAAAAAAAATACACAAAGACGCTACGCAGGCCAGAGCACCGGGGTTCGGATCAAAACGGACCATCTGTCTTTAGGCAGCGTGTCTTAAAGACGAGGTCCCCGCTGGGTTTAGTGACATGGCAGCCACATCGGACGTCACCCTGGTCCGTCACTGCAGACGCCTTGTTTCCATGTTCCTGTTATGGTTTTAAACGGCGCCAGCCTGAGCTGGTCATGTATAATGGGCGCGGTACGCAGCTTATTGTGTGATTACGTTCCATGGCTTAAAGACATGGGCTCGGTGTGATTACAACTGTCCTCCCAGGATGAGGGCAACCTAAAGAGAAGGGAGAGTTAAGCTTCCCGAGAGATTAGACTGACCTTCCGCTAGATACGAGGATTTGCATGTGCACATGTGTAAATAATGTATGTGTGTGTGTGTAGCAAACGTTCCGGAAAGGTTCCAAATCTTCTTAAAATAAGCAAATCTTAACAGCGTCTAATACGAAGTCACATAGACAAAACAATCAGCAAGCACGGACGCAAAGGTTTGTGTGGGCCTCGGCCGGAATGATATCGTATCTGAATGTACTGGCTGTTGATAATCCACACATACATCTCCTGCTGTGTCCTCTCTGAACATGCCACCAGGGTCAGTGGCGCTTCGAACGCCGCGGCTAACTTCAGCTCCCATTCCAATGCTGTTTAACTTAGCGTTTAAGCCTTTCACGTTTTCAATTCACGGCCATTCAAGGCTAGAAAAACATCAACCATTGACACTTCAATTACCCACCGGTGTACAATCTTTATGTAGGCCAATACATCTCACTAAAAGCACTGCATGTCTGTGCCAACAGGAAACTGTTCAATTGAAAGTGGACGTAACCCAGCCTGTTACCTATCCCAGCAGGACATCTCTCCCTTGATGCCACCTACCTCCCACTGGTGTTGCGCAGTATGACCAGGGCGTCGGGGAAGCCATCCAGGTTGTAGTCTCCCAGGTGCAGGGTGATGGGGTTGTGTAGCTCCCCAGCAGGAGGGTTGGTCGGGGGAGGCACGAAGCCCCAGAGGGTCTCCCTCTGCTGGAAGTCGGTCAAGACAGGCACCAACAGCAACTAGGTGGAAAATAGGGAGATTGGTTCAGCCCACTGATGTTACAGTGATTACCAGAACCAACAAGGCCGTAGATGAGGTAGAGTGAGGGCTAAAGGCATTTCTCGGTTTCCATTTCCAGCAATTAAAGACACATTTTTCATCAAACATTGTATTCTATTTGAAGAGGGATCGCTGTTAACCTACGCAGCACATACTTGGGCCTCCTCTCATGTCCGTCCCGTGACCAACGTTGAAGTGAGACGACATATCCATGAAGACACTGGGCCGTGCCCTCCCCTGAATATCCCTAATCAACACAAAACCCCCCAAAAAAGAAACACACAGAATTCCACACATCCAATCCCATTCAAAATCAACTGAGCAGTCAATCAGCCCGGAGGCGGGGGGGCGCTCTCTCTCTCTCTGACAGTGACTGATGTTCATTATCAGCGAATGTACAGAAATCTCACTCCTAACGACTGCGGGCAAGGGCACACTAAACCTGTTCACATGTAACGAACGCACGATGAACACTCGTTTGTATCCAAACAGGATTTCCTAATAGAGTATCACGAAAAAAGGGAAAAAAATCAACCAGCCATGGAGAGCGACTTCCTCGCGTCACTGTCATTAGCCCCAGTTCCTGAAGAGCCGGATGTGAATAGGAGAGCCCCGCAGAAAGCTTTAAAAGGGAGGGCAGCCCAGGGGAGCTGAATGCCTCTCGTCTCCCTTTTGTCCCCACTAGGCCCACCTATTAGCCGGAGCGTCGGGAACGCAGATGCTGGGGCTTTAACTGTCCATGAATGTTAAGCAGGAGACGCCAGGTGCAAACTTGGAGCATTACTGCCGCGAGGGCGTCTAACGCGGCCGCCATGTCTCTCCGAACGCAATAACACCGTCAGCGTGCCGACGGACAGAGAGAAGAGCGAAAGGAGAGAGCGGCGACAGAGGGCGTTTCAGTGAAACAATGGAGTGTTATGAGTTTGAGCCGGGTACCATTTGCAGAGGGCGTTTCAGTACGGGTGAAACAATGGAGTGTTATGAGTTTGAGCCATGTACCATTTGCAGAGGGCGTTTCAGTGAAACAATGGAGTGTTATGAGTTTGAGCCATGTACCATTTGCAGAGGGCGTTTCAGTACGGGTGAAACAATGGAGTGTTATGAGTTTGAGCCATGTACCATTTGCAGAGGGCGTTTCAGTAGGGGTGAAACAATGTAGTGTTATGAGTTTGAGCCATGTACCATTTGCAGAGGGCGCAGTACTTTCAGGGGTGAAATGGGGTCTCTGTCTCTGCTCTCCGGTCCGGAAAGATCTTAATACGATCCAGGTGATTGAAACCCTACTAAGCCGACCCGGTCCGTAGCAGGCCTGGGTGGGGAGCTAATCAACGGATGAGTCACTGGCTGCGGAGGTGGACTGGCCACCCTGTCCAAGAGAGAATGAAGAAGAACTCCATTGTGTGAATTAGGTGAGGGGTTATGGGTGTACGACAACGACTGAGCTTAAATGACGACTTCCTGAGTGACATTAAACTTGTCAGGACGACAGGTCACAACAAGGTTTAATGATCATTGATCATGTGTGATGAAGATTGGCAGATTTTATAGAAGAACTGAATAAATGTCTATTTTAGCTAGATACAGGATAAGCTATGAGGGAGACAGTCCTGTGAACCCATCTTTAGGGTGTATTTTACCTAGTTAAATGAGAATCCCAGGTCAATAGTACGGCCCTCTCACTACGGTTACACGCTCTACATCGTTAAATTAAAGTGCTGAGCCCACTGTTACAGGCTTAGGCTTTTTGCTCACTAATTGGTGCCACATAATTGGTTAGGATGTGTTACACCTGTCAAATTGTTGACTAGTATTGGGCCTGACAGGTTTAAGGTTAGGACGACTTAGTATCAACTGAAAGTAAAATGGAAATCTTTGTAATGTTAAGTGCCACTTTATAGGGACGGCAAAATAAGGCTTTCTAAATATGTAAACAGGCGTGGAGAATGAATGTGCTTTTGAGACTGTTGCGAAAACTCCTTTGCAAAGACATCAAATTTCTAAATTAACAACAAAAATCACTCCAGAAAATACAAAAACTCTTAATGAACTCCTCGAATAAACTCTCAATATCAACATCTACAAGCTCTCCGTACATTCTTAGCAACAACCAACCAGCAACAACCAAGAAGTAATGGATGTTTTGCTTCCTTAAAACAACAACCCGAAACTGACACTCAAGGCAAAATGATCAATTGGAGGCCATGTTCGTCATCTATCACGTCTTTCTCTGAAAATGACACAAGCCTCAACAGACTCCTGGAAACCAGACGTAACCTCACCACCACTTAGGCCAATGATGCAGCTGAGATTTATTGCCCCTTTGGACAAATCCCACAAACTAATTGCAAATGCTGATGTAAGCAACTGATTAAAATAAGAGAAAACGTTTTGAACAGCAATCCAACTCAGGAACTCATGCAACATCCTAGACCTCTAAAGTGTCAAAAGAAACCTAAAGGTAAGTTATTTTACTATTTCAACTGGTTCTTATCAACTCCCCGAGTTCTCTATACATTTCACAAGTTTCACTTTTTTTAACATTTTCGAAAAGAGATTCAAGACAAAGTAAATAAACCAACTATCATTATTAGAAGCTAAACAGCAAGTGCTAACAAGGGATGCCTACTAAAACAACCATAAAAAAGACTCTTTAGAATGGCTGGTACGTGTTCAGTTATCTACATTTTGCCAAATTGTTTGTGATGCAAAGGGAATTGCAATGTTTGTTTTAATTGATGTAAGCATAGACACTCACAATATTTCAGACAATAATAAACGTAATAAACCATTTTCATTCCACTGGTATAATACATGTTGGATACTATCTGAGCTTGATTATTTAGTCCAAGACTAGGCTTGATCTGTGTCCGCGAAATTGTCTCTTAGTGTTCCTTAATAAAACTGTTATCTGTTACCATTAAACTCGCCTTACAGTTCAATGCGTGTGTGCTGAGGCCACTTGGGAGCCGTGGTAAAACATGATATCATTAAGGCATTCAATGTTTATGACATAGTTAGATTGAGAGGGATGTCATGATAAGCCCTTCGGCCACCCAGGCCAAGACAAACTGAACCGCAGTAAACCTACAAAATGGCTTGTTTCAGATAATCCCTCCACTGGCCATATTGGCCTGTTTTTGTAAATACAAAATGCAATTGCTTGGAGAAGATAACGTCTAACACATTCAATTTGTGAGTTCTGTGTTTGTCCATGGCTATGTATGACAGGTAAACATTACGGGAGCCTATGGAGACAATTACTGTTTAATGAGGAAAATTCATTATTTTATTATTGTTTTTCTTTTAAACCTTTTGTACTTCTTGAGGAACATTCTGTGGGCACCCTTGGCAGCTGTCTTTAAGGAGCCCTTTTGTAGACGTATGTCAACTTCCAGCAGGCACAATAGGAGTCAATCAGAACCTCTTTAAAAGCCCTTTTGGCTTTGGTGAGGTATGTTTGAAGCCACTCTTATGTGAGTTCTCACTTCTGTTTGGGTGATGGCATTTAAAGTTTGTCCTCAGGGAACTTTACACCTACACAGATTTCCACAGATTCACACTCCTACAGTACTCACCAAAGTACTCAGATAAAAACACATTTTACAGATTGACTGTCATAACCAAACAAAAGTGGATCTCATAAATCATTGGTAACGTGGCCTATAAATATACAACCACCACTCTCAATGTGGACCAACCAAATATCTCAGAAACAAAACCGTTCTCATGTTTAATAACACGGTTTTATTTACAAGATGGATTCTTCGTAGGAGTTTAACATCTGCAAGCAAACACGTGGCAGGATGGCTGAGGAAGCTGAGATAATTAATTACAAATAGTATCCTGTTCTATTTCAATGGAAATCAACAAACTAAGCAACAGGTTTCCAACCTATTCAACAGTGGGCAAATCATTATTGATTCATTAGTTACTAATGATTAGTTACAAAAGAAAAGACCTTCCTTCACAAAGTTGTCTGAATGGGACACTATATGAAAGCGGTGAAATTTCCTTTTTTAATATACTTTATGGTTGTTTAGTTCGAGCATCTGCTCAGGATGAAGCTAGACAGCACCGGGGACAGCAGCTTTGCTCTAATCGAAGCCCTACATGACCTCAAAAACCTTCTACTGTACTTGCAAATCATCATCCCCACTGAATAAGACAATAATTAGACAAGGCAGAGATAGGGAGAGCAAGAAATGCAGAAAGTCAGAAAATAAGGAAAGATGCACATCAAGAGGAAGAGACCCAGCTACTTGTAAACCAAAAATTGGAGGAATTGAAAGGCATTTACTGGGATGGTATTTTGGGCCGTCCTCCTTTTAAGACTGTGCATTGACATGATGGCTACATATCTGGACAAAGCACAGAGCCGCAACTTAGAGAATGATGACTAAAGGTATTCCAGTACCTTCCGGGTGTACATCCATCCACAGTAAATAACAGTAAGCTTGCCAGGTAGCCTGGGACCCAGCCAGTCATTTTAGACAATGAGCGGCAGTAGGACCAAACGCAACCCTGCCATACAAGGCGGCCAGTCAGAGCAGCCAATATACTGTCCAGGACAACCATTCCCATATATTGTAGATAATACATGAACTCATTATATTCCAGGCCTGCAGCGTGATGTGTTCTGCTTTTTGTTTCATTTCTAATGCCAATTTGAGAGGAGGAAAGACGGATGTGCTCGGAATACCAACAGGAGGATTGACAAAGCACCCCAGTGCCTGTGCAGTCTGTCGAGTACGAGCCTGCTGTTACTGTTCCAGAGCTGCCTATAGAGACTTGGAGGGAGGGGGAGAGGTGGAGGTCCTGGTCTTCAGAGGACTTGTGTGCCCACTGCCTCTGTCTTTACCGAGATCCTTCCGCTTCAGCCGTCACCGGTAAAGGAAAGCGCTAAGATTGATGCCGCGTGTAGGAATGATGGATCGGTTAAAATGTATCTGACAATTAAATGCAGAAGGCCGCTCCGAGCTGAAAACAACCGCACATATTACAAGAAACACAATAAAGCCAGAAGGCGTATTTCCATTATTTTCCTCCAAACTTGGTGAATTGGTGGGTGGGCAGACCAGCGCACTACACTCAAGCGCAATTTTAAAAACAATGAAGGCGTCATCAATTACCAGGAGGAAGGCAGGGGCATTGAGGTGGTAGTGGCCTGGGTGGAGTACTCCTGAGGGACGGAGAAACCCTCATGTTCCATTTCCATTGAGAAACCAGGAGCAGATAGACATGCACATCCCAGTCAATGCTCTCCTGAACTAATAAGGCAAAATAAATACCACCTTTATATCTTTAGATCTATAAGACCTCAGACATCTGCAAGACACCCACGTGGCTGAATCTGGGGAAGCCTTTTGTGGAGGCGAACGTAGTCCGTTTTGTGCGGGGGAAAATAAAGCACTGGGAAGGGCGCCATCTTTGTTCTCCTAAATCTAGGATATGGCCTCATTCACATTAATCTGAGTATGCGCTTCTATTTTTAGTACATTTTAAGACGAGAATCCAGGTGGAATAACTATGAAAATCAGCAGTAGCAGGTACACCCTAATCAATCATGTGGGTATCAGCAAGGTCAGTGCTTGAAGGAAGACCAGGGAAATAATAAACATTGCAAACAGGTGGTGTTTCAGGTTTTCTGACGATAGGAAGGGATTTTGCTGTCCTAGTTTCAAGGTGAAGCTGGATCAACCCTTTCAGGTGCAAGGACAGTTAGGAGTTTGGCCTGGGCAGATTGGGAGCTGTCCTTCAGAGGTGTCCAAACAAAATTCTTGGATGCGGACGTAGCAAGGAGACATTTCCTTGCTGCTCAAAAGGCAACAACCTTGGTCTTGTAGTGGATGCAAAAGTGCAAGTGGTGCCACCACATTTAGGATACGTTGCAGAAGGTGAGATGACAGGAGCCCAGATCAATACCAGAATCACATTCTCACAGGCAAACATGTGCCCACAAGTTAACAGAAGGATCAGAAAGAAACAGTCTGAGAACAGGGCATTCATGTTCTGGTCTTCAAGGTGAAGACCCGTTCTGCTCCTTAGACCCATTTGAAAGGCAGATGAGAAGCTTTCATCTCTACTGACAGAGAGGGGAGGAGTTGAGGTGTGACGACAGACGTTGCTGCAGGTGTTTGGAAAAGCGTTCTTGCTCTAGTTTGATCAGACGGGGGTAACATAAAAACACAGATAAGGTATTCCCCTCGCGTCTCCGGATCCTCACTGCTCCTGATTGACCCAATCAGCCTGAGCAGAACACACACACACACACACAGTTCTCTTAATCAAGCAAGAAAACGACAAGGCGAGAAAATCAGTGTCATCTTAGACAACAGGCCTCTCTGTAATTTACAACTTGAAGGGAATTCACAGGGAATCGTTTTTTTATTTAATTTTTTTCCATTCTCATTTAGTTTAGAGGTGTCAAACCAGTTCCACGAGTGTCTGCAGGTTTTCACTCTCACCTGGTACTTGATTGATTAATTAGGTCACAAATTGGTCTGTTTTTACGCTTACCTGGTTGCGTAGGTCTGAATATATAGAAGAAGAGAAAAACCTGCAGACACACCCTGGTGGAATTGGTTTATTCCTCAATATTCATCCAGGTTACGAGGTGCAACACACCAACATCATTTTGTTTATTAACAGCGTCTGTGTCACTCAAGCAAAACCATATTAATTCTGACCAAAACAGACACATTTGCATAACCAGCCAAAACAGCAGTGAGGGATGTTGTTCAGAATTCATTAACTGGCTAGGTCAGCAAATATTGTGAGTTAATATTATCCAGGACCCCCAACACAACAATGATTCCAAACGGTGTGACAGCCATTGCATAAACATCGGGCAGTCTAGACAACCCGAAAAGGAGCGACAGACACAGACGCAAGTGGTGGACGAAGTGAAACTTCCAATCCAAAACAGGACAACTAATACACAGAGTGCATGTTTTAAACATTCTTCTCTAGCAAATGCGGTATGTGGAAGACGTCCTCACAGAAACGGCTGCCCGGACACAGGCCTTTTCTTGACCTAACAGAGGGATGTTACTTGACGTTAGGCCAGTTCCACTGTGAACCAGGTGTGCAGCCTAACACATCATCTCACGTTCTCATTACAGCTTAGTTGCTAAGCACTACTTGACACTCGTAAGGATTCACGCGGGATTCTCTGACTCTCCATTTAAGAGTGCCCTAAACAACTTAAATTATTACATTGAACGGATCAAAATGTCAACGTACACAGCCATCACTGGGAGAGGAAGAAAAGATTCAGTGATCTTGTTACTAGAGAAAGAGATGATGACATTTTCTCCTCCAAGGTAATTCAATATCTCAGATGGTCTGAGGAGGAAGAGGCAGGCATACAAATTACATTTTATCAATCCCAGAAAAGTCTCAGTGCAGAATGTGACAAACACACACACAATTCCTGTCATCACATTGTTTACTAAAGCAAAAAAAAGGCACAATGTTAGCAGACTCCCGCTCCTATCGATTCAGTGGCAGGGGAGCGACGATTCATTAGTCCAAGAAATTAAAAATGCAGAAGCCACAGGGAACGCTAGACTAGATGCCATTACATCGATAGAGGACACGAGGGAACACAGGCACTGTCGAGGACATGGCGAGGGGGAAAACACGCATCTCTGAAACCCCCTCTTTATGATTGGGGGGTGGTGGGGGGGGGGGGGGGGGGGGGGGGGGTGGGGGCTCTATTGCTCACCACATTAAAACTGCACAAACGTTCCAGTTAATTCCCAAAATGGCACAGTGAGCACAGCTGTTCTCCTCTTTATATTCCCACAAAGAACAAACAATATTAGGATGTAAATGCTGTAGGTTCCGTGATCTAGGATGGACTTGCACACGAAACATTTGGATTGTTGGACATGACTCATCAATAATAACAGTAAAAAATGTATGAAGTGCTGTTCAAAGGTTTAGGGTCACGTAGAAATGTTCTTGTTTTCCATGACAACATGCATGAAATTATTTTGAGGAGGAAAAACAGCTAAACTAAGAGGAGATATAGTCATTGACAAGGTTAGAAATAATTATTTATCATTTTAATCAGAATTTTCCTTCAAACTGCTTTCATCAAAGAATCTACCAGTTGGATTAGTTTGGTGGTCACTTCTTATGTACCATGCGGTCGAGCTGCTCCCATAACAGATCAATAGGGTTGAGATCCAGCGACTCTGGGGGCCACATCATTACAGACTTCATCCCTAAATCATTCTTGCATGGTTTGAAGCTGTGCTTGGGCCATTTTCCTGTTTTCATCCGCAGGATATGGCCTTGCAAAAAGGATCACATACAATATAGTACGCAAGAAAAATGAGTACGTCCCAAACCATAGTATGTTGAAAATAGCATGGCAAAAATTTCCAGGATAAATTTGCAATGGAAGTAAACATCATGAGAAATGTTAATCACAATGCTTATGGCATCTAGCTAAATATTCAACTTAAGTTAAAGTGCAACAAAATGATTGTATTTTAAGACGTCATTTTATGACGATGTAGTATGCCCCTATCAGTCCCAATAAGGGAATAATAGAGAAGTATATTAAACAGAATGTACTTCATCACCCGCAGTATGTACTTTCAGTGTGTATTATGTGATTTGACATTAATATTCTTCCTTCATCACCCTGTACAAATCTCCTCTTTACCACCACCAAAGCACCCCTTAACACCGCCTCCACCATGCTTGACAGGTCTGGAGTCGCCTCTTTTGAGCCTGTTATCAAAAACCACAATTGCTAATGCTCCAGACAGATACCGAACAGCTCTAGTCTAAAGAAGGTTTTATTGATTCTTTAAACAGCACAACAGTTTTCAGCGGTGCTGACAAAATTTGCAAAAGGATTTCTAATGATCAGTTATACTTTTAAACTATGAACTTGGATTACAAACACAACGTGCCCTTGGAAAACATCAGTAATGGTTGCTGAAAATTGGCCTCCGTAGATATTCCCAAAAGAAAATCTGCCGTTCCAGTTACAATAGTCATTTCCAACATTAACAATGCCTACTCAGCATATCTGATCAATTAAATGTTATTTCCTTCAAAAACAAGGACATTTCGAAGTGACCCCAAACTTTCGAACAGTAGAGTAGGGATATTCCCTGAAGATTTAGTATTTCTTCTTGAAACATATGTTGAATCACTGTTGCAATTACCCAATAGAGATCCCAAAAGTGATCTTTTACCTAGTTATAATTTCATTCATTTGTATTACGTCCCAAATGTCTCGCATAAACACTAAGTATAAAGTAAGCCCACCTGTTAGGGATACCTGGGGCTAAATATTTCCTTGGACTATACTTTTAGGACTTTAACAGATGTCTAGAAAATATTAGACATCTGCCAAGTCAATTCAAATCTCTTTTCCAGGGATTGCGTAATGAATAATTGTTTCTTGACTGATTACCAGAATGCAAGGTTTCTTTTCTCTCCATGTCACACCAACTTGAACAGACCAACAGTCAAGAAGAAAATGTATCTTATGTAAGCATAACACACAATTTTAAATAAATCAACTATTATACTATGGGAAAGTCTGGCGTTTAGACACCTAACTGGTTTAGTTAGCAAAAAACCCTAAATGTGAACAGATCTAGTTCCAGTTTAAGTGGAATTATTAGTAGATCTTCCATAGTTTTGGGGGATCTGGCGAAACCTCTTTTGCCGTGACGGCGTACAATAGCTAAATGAAGGCAGTATATAGTATTTAACACAAATTTGAAGAGGAATAAGAGGAACTCTTGAAGTAGATGACATTAATGAGATGCTGTCTACTGAGGAAGCCAACACAGAAAAGTGTTTAAGGAGCGTGGGCCATTGACCTGTGACAAAACCCTGAACAGATGTCCTCAGGGGCCACGACAGAGAGGCTGACAGAGGCGACCGGGATGTCAGCATGTCAAAAAGATGGAGGGCATCTGTGGACGGCACCTGGTGGCTGCCTGGCCCTGTATCCGGCTGGCGTAACCTGACGACCTGGCCCTTCAGCCGCAGAGAACATCGCTGGGTTGGTCGTGGGCCCACTTCATTAAAACAGCGGCAAAGGCGATAACGACGACCCCCAGGGTCCGTCTCGGAGGACAGGGGCTTGGCCGGGACTGACTGGCAGGCAGGCAATCCAAACGGATCAAGCAGGCGCTGGCTACAGGGTGCCCTATGTACACGTCTGTAGCAAGCACGCAGTCGGGGCGTCGAAAAGAACAGTTCTTATCCAGGAGCGTGTCCCGGTGAGATCCGGCAGCCAGTGGCACAGGAGAACGCTGACATGGGAAAGTAATAACAAACAGGATGCAGGACTGCAGACATTATTTATCATCTACCCCAAAATAAAGAAAGAAACAGAAATGATCTGACAAGCTCCCAGGACTGTCATACCCGCTGACAAAATGTTCGTTATTTGGTACATGGAAATGAAATGAATAACTGTGTAGGGCTCTGGGCTCTAGGAAGGGGCGGGGACGGTGAACCCTCGCTCTCCGTCCTCAACCCAATCCACCTCCATATATGCATATGAATTCCATTGATATCCCGGGGCCTTCCTCATACCTGCTCAGAGAATCCTCCGTGCCATGTTTTATGGATGGCCTCAAACCTCCCCCGGCACGCCCATTAACTGGAAAACACAAACCAGGCCGCCCCCTGGCCCACGGTTCCCAGTTTCAAGACGAACGACCGGCTAATGGCTCTATTAACACGTCTGGATCCTGTCGGAGCCGGGACACACGACTCCTCTCCCCGACCCAGATATGGGACCGGCTGGGGACCGGTTAAACCCACGCTAACATATGAGCGTTATACGTCCCACGCACGCTCCACGGATGTCAGGTGGATGTGTTCAGGCACAGCTGGATAATAAGTCCATACACGGAGCTCCGCCTATAGGGAACATCTGCTTTTGTTCTTCTGAAGCAATTCAAAGAGGCGCCGCCGAGCTGTGGTGATATTAGGTGGACGTGCATACGTGAAGCGATCGGTCCGTCGTGTGTAACTAGGTTGACGCTGCGTGTTTTCACTTTCAATAAGCAGCAGATTAGCGCCATAGCAAACCGGCACAATCGGAGCGGGGTGAGAAGGCGAGCGGTGTATTCCCGCACGAACCAGGATACTCGCACGTCGACAAAGCAGCCACCACTGCTGTGGGAACACGGCGTCCCCCTACCTATGCAGACACAGATCCCAGACGCTGATAGAAGCGTACACCTCCTCCTAGCCAGCGTCTAATCTAATCATGTCTCCCGGCCTGCGGCCAGAGGGAGGCACACAGGCAGGCTGAGAGACGAGCAGGAACGCGGAGGTGCTCCGGAACCAGCTGAGCTCAGTCCGCTGACCCCACGCCGGAGACCTCTCAACCCCCTCACTCGATCAAGACAGGAGGGGGGTGGGGGGGGGGCGGCAGAGAGGAAAGGGGCTGCAAAAGGGAGAGGTGAGAGATAGAGAGGGACACTGAAGAGGAGAGAGATGGAGGGATA
>JACXGK010001718.1:14273-30821 GCA_016801125.1 Novumbra hubbsi
CGATTCCCAGGATGGGCTGGGTGGTGGTGGGGGGAGAGACAGAGACTGGAGCCAGCAGACATCTAAGACGCGTGGCCTCGAAGGTACATCCTGGCTGTCTGTCAATCAACAGTGCCGCTGGTGTTTACGGCCTGGAGCTCATGTAGGGTGTAAGCCAGGAACAGAACGGCATCGGAATGGCTACCAATTGATGGAATCGCCACAAGTTTTGGCCAGCTCATCACAATGGAGAGCAGGCGTTTCCCGTCTCGGTTGTGGGTTTTGGAAGGAAGACTAACGTACCTCAGCGTCCCCGGGCTTAGCTAGGTAGATGGCACTTCTCAGGCATAAGTCGTCCAGACACGCCGGGAGAAGATGGTCCTGGAAGCCATCTCCATCTGGAGAGAGGAGAAAGACCGGAATAAAATGAGGATCAACAAAAAGCCGAATCACAGAAAAGAGATAACGTGGGGAAAACAGAGAAACACAGAGAGACAGAACAACAACTCATCTGAAAAAAAGATCAGAGAATCGGCAAAACATAATACATAGAATTTATATACGAGAGAGAGAAAGTGGGAGGGAGAGGGGGGAAGGCAAAAAGCTGAATGATGGGTGTTAATAGAGTGGTTTCACATTGGGAGGGAGCTCGTCAGTCTATACTCTGTGTTTACACCCCCGATGCCTGCTGTCAACACAGCAGGAGGGCACTGCCTCTCACTGATGAAGAAGATACACTACAGACAGGGGGCCGGGGGAAAATATAGGAAACAAGAGGAACATGGAGAAGAGACATGGACACCATGAAGGGACGTGGACAAGATGAAAAGACATGGAGAAGGAGGAGAGGGAGACAAGATAGAGAAGAGACCTGAAGATAGGAGAGAGAAACATGAAGATGGAGAAGACAGACATGGAGATGTGAAAGAGAAAAAGCCATGGTTCAGGGGGCCAGTGGAACCCCCACCCATTGACATTCAAAGCATACACTGGTCCAATAACAATGCAGATCAGAGTTGGGCCTGAAGAGAGACCAAGAGATTACTCTGTCTCCATTCCACCATCTCTCATCATCATCATGACAACGCACGAAGCAAGCCTGCAGACATGTCCATTACAACACGACCCTCTCTGGACGCTGCGAACATACCTGGGAAAGCCTAATGAGCCGGCGTTTCTGTTTGTCCTAGAAGTATTTCAGACTGCCTCAGCGTAAGCGTGAAAGCCAAGCAAAATGGGTGTCATCATCTTGCCTCGCCGATGCTCCGCTCGAAAGAGGCAGAGGAGATGAAGTGCCGCACAAAGAACATCAGAGAAGTGTCATACCAGACGACGTGAACACAAATAAATGCCGGGAGAGGCATACCAAAATCCATCATAAACAGCCCATTCACGCTCAACAAGCTTTACCTAAGAATGTATTCGGTACATGCACCGCTTACAACCCACACAGAGCTGTCAGTGTCAAGACTCTAATGGAGGATAGGGTTTATAAATGTTGCCTCAGATTACTGCAAATTTGTTAGCTACTTTAGCTAAAGGAAAATAATAACACAAATCATATTGTCGTGACAGTCAGCCAACAGTCAACTCTTCCTTCCTTCCACCTTGATGATGAAGGAAGATGCTTGTGATATGCTGGTTGAAATTGGTAAAAGGTTTTGAAAATCAATTTGAATAAATATGAATGAATTTTTTTTTATATAAAGCTGGTGTTGTATGCAAAGACTAAAATCTACTTTAGGCC
Source organism: Novumbra hubbsi (assembly GCA_016801125.1). NCBI lineage: Eukaryota > Metazoa > Chordata > Actinopteri > Esociformes > Umbridae > Novumbra > Novumbra hubbsi. The sequence goes on from JACXGK010001718.1 coordinate 16,000, forward strand.
GTCCTGGGCAATCTAGACATTATTTTTCTATATTCTAATTGTGATCTCTTGCATAGTTCAATACGAGTTTCAAGGAGGAAAATAAAGTAAATGCTTGTCATAAAGTTACACCTATAGATGAATGATACTTTAAATTGTTTGCAAGATTAAATAAAAATTTCAAATTCATGTATCATTTGAGACGTGTTCTACCTCACCGTGTAGTCAAGCAGTCCAAAAAAGAATTAAAAAGCAAGCTAAGGGAGGGGCTGCAGTTTGATTTCTGTAGATGCACAAGTTATTATCCAAGTTGTGGGAGAAAATGTATGGTAATAGTGGAAAAACCTCCCCATGAATATGGAAACATAAAGTACAGTCACTATTTGAAAAAATGGATGTAATGGAATTATTCCCTGACATAGCAGCCACCCAAAATGCAAAGAGGGCAACACTGGATTAAAATAAGCAAAACATATCACTACATGTAATAGGTTGTAGGCAATTTACGGTCAATTCAGCGCTCCATTCTCTTTGTTGTCACAGCGTCATTGGTCAGGCATTTTGTTAAACTAGACCTACTTAATAGGTTTGTGTAGTTATCCCATCCACCAGTTGTGCTATTCAACATTTTTTTTGCGTGAATAACAATTCTACAATCATCACTTTGTTGGCATCACGAACGTACGACAGATACGAGCGAGGCGCCATTGCCATAGTCTTCTGTGTGCTGCGGGCTATGCGGTTGGATGAATTGTTGATGTAGTGGGGAAGGTGATCAAACACAGTGTGCGCGTGTGCGTGTATGTCTGTTTTTAAGAAGCTGTTTTCAAGGAAGGTCACTCATGTATCTGCAATCTGCCACTCGAGGTGTAGCAGGGAGAGGAGAGTGAAAATTGACAACATAGAGTGTGATCGGAATAATTCTCACTCAGCCAGACGCATCACGCAGATCGCTTCCTCCTCAGACCGTCCCCTTCCTCCTCCCTCCAATACATCTCCCTGTCTCGGTTCTGTCGACAAGCCTTCCTCTGCTTTTCTCCCTTGTCTTCTTCTCTTTCATTTCCCGCAAGAAAGGAATACAATATACATCTTTTTTTCAATAAGGCACTGATATTGAAAATCTGCAGCAACGGATCTCGGTTGACCCAGGGAACAAAAGCGAAATTGAGGACACTGTGCTTTGAAGATCAGTGCATATAAGTTAATTAAACGGGCACGTTTTCTGGATTTGTGACCGCTTTGCTCCCTGCGCTCAGGGCCTGATTTAGAGACAGTGGCCATTTTAGAATCATGCCCTTGTGACTCATAACAGGCCTACCGCGGCAGAGGCTGCTATCAGTGAGCAACAGTTGTCTCTCCACTGTGTTGCGGTGGGTGTTTGCAGAAGTACAGGTTGTCTCATCCCCAACCCGCTCCTCTAAAGCAGGCCAGAACACCAGGTTCAGCCATTGATCTAATACGTATTCGTCAGCAACCAGAAGTCAGACAATATCACAATATCGCCAGACAAGCAAATACTGTGCATACACCAAACTTAATGCATTATGCCCTTTGGACTACCGGACTGCCAAAATGTACAGTTGATTTGTTTGTTATCTGAATCTGTCCTGTGAGAAGCCATCATGAAGACTGAATATAAATATGTAAAGACTTTTGACTGAAAAAAAAAAAGGATTATACCTCAAAAGCTGCAGTAACGTGAAAAAGAACACACTCTGTAAAGTTGTATTATTATTTTACAGCCCACTTCAAGTCCACCCAGAGTATTTCAGTAGGATTGAGATCTGGGGTTGATTCAGCAATTCCATAACACTGTTTTTCGGCCATTCTGTTGTACATTTGTTTTGAGTGTTTTGGATTACTGTCCTGTTGGAATATTTATGTTTGCTTCAGCTTTGTGACAGATTGCCTCATATTCTCCTCAGGAATTCTATGATACAATGTGGCATTCATGATTGATGCAATAATGGCAAGTGGGCTAGGTCCTGTGGCAACAAAGCATCCCCAAACCATAATGCCATAACGCTGTTCTTTACGTTTTTTATGAACTTCTTCATATTAAAGGAAGTGTTTCAAATGTTGCTGTTTTTACCGAACATGGCATCTACCATGAGTCTCTCAGTGACTCATCTATCCACAGTATCTTGTTGTAGTAGTTTTGGTCTTTAACCAGATGTTGCCTGATAAACGTCAGTTGCGTCTTGATATTCCTTTTTGAAGGGTGATTTGCCTCCTACAAAACATTGAAGTAGAGACTATCACATAAACTAAAGGGCACTAAAGCAAAGACAATACATACATTGATCCTTATAAACCTCCAGAGCCTGGAAACTGTAAAAGCTGCAACAACATGTATCCCTCTGAATCTAGAAGGCAGGTCTCTGAGTATCCTCCACTTAAGGGTCTAACCTCCATGATTTCATCTTCCTAACCATGATACCAGCTTGAAGGGACATTAGTGATGAAGATGAAAAAATATCAAAGACGAGGAATAGATGATTAAAAACAAGAAATCAAGAGATAAATCAGGTGCAAAGTTCTTGTTTGCTCAGATAAGCTTGAGATTTAAACAAAAGGCCAAGTCAGTCTGTCTGAGATAAAGACTTAAATACCAAGAGAAACCCATATAGGTCATTTCCATTGGTATTTCCATGGGCTCATAAATCATTTAAATTTTTTGATAGGGACATTTTAGGGTATATTTCAAAGAAACCACTGACTCAAAGATTAATCTGTGCAATGATCTGTATGTGTGGGTTTGATGGTGTGTGTGCATGCTTTTCTGGATGAAGAGGATTGTAACACAGGAATAGAATTACACACACAGATCTGGACCCCTGGGGTTTGTTCTTAAAATTATGTCTGGCTATTTTGCTTTTGAAAGCAATAAAAAAAAATCACAACTAAGTTACTTGGAGTGAAATTTCCTTCAATTCCCAAGCCAAAAGCTGCGTAAACAATAAGTAAAGCTGAGATATTCAAATGAGATAAGATATGGGGTAGCTATGTCTGAGAAAAGTATTTCAGATCAGCGCAGTTATAAAATGTCATCCCGAAAGTGCACGGACACTTACCTTTAGGGACCTTTGAAGACAGACACCAGCTATTTCTGATACCGCCAAAGGGTACTGACAGAAGTGAGACTTTAAAACTGAGCAGACACACATAACTAAGTAGTGGGAAAACTGACTGAAGTCGACAAAAGATGAATGTCAGAAAGGCTGGGAAAACTCACCGAAGTCGACAAAAGAGGACTGGCCAACTTTCCGGAATCTTTCTGGGATACTTCTGAATGGTGTTTTCGAGAAGTTCCCATCCTGCAGGAAAAAAGGTGCAATTCAAGATTAAATATAGGATTACCTTTTATCATGTAAACACTGTACAGTACACAACGTATAATGATCTATGAGAAAAGTGGCCAACGAGAGAGAAGTTGCTGAAACAGATACATACGCTGTATGTTTTTCAAAGGATTGACTGAAGGAAATAAGAAACAGTCTTCAGCGTCCATTATTAAGGGTCTACTTCAATGTGTAGGCAGGCCCGGTGTATGACAGGGGACCCAGGGTGCAGTGACAGGGGTGGGGGCAGCAGGAAAACTCCATCCGGCAGAATTCTGAATCAATTTCAGCTCAGTGGCGTGTCGTACTAAGGCAGCGCCATGTGGCTAGGGGTCATGCAAAGAGTCGGCCAAAGGAACAGACAGTGCTTTGGTCTTGAATACCAAGATAGAGAGAGAGAGAGACAGCGAGAGAGCAAATAAATAGATCGAAGCTTAACATACACGTCCCACATGAGAAGGCACAGCAGACCTTACGTGTTTTCCGCTGTCGTCACGAAATGACGTGACGTCAGGTGCCAGGTTAGTTAACGCAGCGAGGTGCCAACAGACGATATGTAGAGTTTAGGCACAGATACGCTGTACAGAGACGGGAGCGTCAGGCCTGTCAAGGATAATCTCGGAGATCGAGTTGCATCAATGGCAATCAGTGAGTAACGATCAGATTATTTCCAAGGTGATTGAGCGGGTCTTTTTGGGACTCGCTGAGCGCCCGCTGAAGAAACGAGCTTGTGATCCATTCGAGCCACGGGCCGACGTCATTGACATGTTTCCTTCATGAGGTCAGGTGACTCTTATTCAATATCTCATTCTGGGAGTATACGGTTATCCTACAGAAAGGACAATCATTTCACTGACCTCCATCTCCTCTACGAGGTCATAATATCAGTCTCGGAAGACAGACTGCATTGACGGGCTGTTAACGGAGGTTACACACCCTAATATCTTCTTGTTTTTAGGGAGGGTGGGGTGTCCAATGCCTGCACAGTTATGCTGAGATGTGTACGTTCACACATCTGTGCTCTGGGCACACATGCAGTACCCCGAGGGATCACATAAAGTCTCCTGACAACGTGACATACTGGCTTATACACTCCAGTCGGCCGGGACCCCAGAACCACTCCAGCATGCACAAGCATTGCACAATTGTTTCCCAAAAAGCAGGGATGCTGAGAAATGCCAGCAACCCGTTTCAAAAAAGAAAACACACAATCCTGTAGTGGATATCACAAGTCGAAACTGAGAAATTTCATTGTTTTAGGAAAAGTACATGCCAATTTAGAATTTGATGCAGGCCACACATTTCAAAAGAGTTGGGACAGGGGCACGTTTCACCACTCTGTGGCATCACCTCTCCTTTTAACAACACTGTGAAAGCATTCGGTAACTGAGGAGACCAAATGCTGTAGGTTTGAAAGTGAAATGCATTCCCATTCTTGCTTGATATTGGATTTCAGCGGCTCAACAGTAAGGGGACTCCTTTGTCGTATTTTTCATTTCATAATGCGCCAAATGTTTTCAATGGGCAGGCCAAACTCGTTTACTATGGAGCCAGGCTGTTGTAATACGTGCAGAATGTGGTTTGGCATTGGCTTGCTGAAAAAAGCAAGGCCTTCTCTGAAAAATAAAGAACTATAAATGTAGATTTTTCAGATCACAGGACAGTTTTGCCTCAGTCCATCGTAAAAGAGCTTGGGCAGCGGTTCTGGATACTGTTTATATGGTTTCTTCTTTACATGGAAGAGGAACTCCTAAGCCAATGCAGTGATGTCCATTATACAATAGTGTCTGCTTTTAATGCAGTGCATCCTGAGAGCCCAAAGATCATGGACATCTAATATTGGTTCTCGGCCTTGTCCATTGCATACAGAGATTTGTCAGAATATCTTAGAATTTTTAAGAAATAATAAACCCAGTTCAAACATTTGATATGTTGTATTTGTACTAATTTCTATTGAATATAGGGTTTAAACGATGCATGTGCATGTCTTCGCATTCTGTTTTTAATTCAATTTTACACAGTGTCCCTACGTTTAGGGAACGGGGTTACATGTGTAACTAGGCTACATGTATAAACACTTTAGCGGTCCTGTGTACACGTCGCTCAGCAATTGTTCTACAGGCTCTTTTGCAACCCCAATGCGACCACATATGCCTGTTACCTTTGAATGAGGTCCGGTCCCCAAAAAGATAACGCGTAACGCCTTCCTTGAAAACGGGTGTTGTTTAAGTTTTGAAAGGATAATGTGATTGCGGCAGGACTACCTTCCTTGCCTAGGGACTCTAAGCAATGTGCCATAATGAATTGCGTATTTGGCACAGAAAAGAGTAATGGGAAGAAAAAAAAAACTCAAAAGGGGGAGATATTGGGGGCAGTAAAAGTATTCCTCTCTCCTTATCTCCTCCTCCCTTCTGGAGCTGCAGATTTGGACCGGCCCGGTAGGAAGGCGGAGGCCTACCGAGCGACCCATTAGTGATTTATTGCATCTGAGAATAGTTTCAGCAAGAAGACATACAAAAATGCCCCCCCCCCCCTGCTCACGATTCTTCCTTTCCGCTTCTGCTTATTGATCACCTGGCAGTCAGACAAAAGGTAAGCAGCTTTTCAGACTGCAAGTATGTGAGCGCGTCCGCCGGCTCGGAGCACAGACCTGCCCATCCATCACGACTCCCTCTCATCAGTCACTGCCCACCTACCGAGCAGCCACAGCATGGCAGGACACACCGCAGCATGGCTCGGCTGGTAGGGTATGTGTTACGTTACACCGCCTGATTGAGCTTGGCGTTACTGACTCACGGAGCACGTCGAACAGGGTGGACAACAGTGTGTGGTTCATAGATACCCCCCAGGCGGCGCAGCAGGCTAAGGGGCGGTTTTGTAGCACAAAGCTGATGACCACAGTTTAAAGTTGAGCCTTGGCAGTGGCAGTAATTGGCGATGGCCGATGCAATTGACCAGCTTTGCCCAAAGAGTGGGGAGGTATCGTCAGCATGGATTTCCCGGTTTCAAGGAGCTCTAGTGACTGCTACAGGTGGCTTGTGGGAGGGAAAGAAGAATGGTTTGGTGAGATGCCTAGAAGGAACCCTCTTTAACTCTCCAAAATACATTAAGACATTTTGTAAAGAGGAAAGTAAACAAAACTAGATACCAGGAAATATGTGGTGAGGATGGCTAATTTCTTTACCTTAAATTGTAGTTTAAATTCATAACGCTATGGGATATTCACTCCGTTTTAATTAAATACTAAATATGAGAGTCTCAACTTGGTATACAAACAATTGTAAAAAATAAAACCTATGTAACAGTGTTAGCATTGTGTTCCTGCTACAGATGACAAAAGACATCTACTTCTGCATACATTTACACCATCTGTCCGTAGGATTTACAGGGGTTCTAAAACGGTGTTTGTGAGGCAAGAGTGGATTCCAACCGTATTCATTATTTTGATTTTGAGAAACTAATTTGAGCTACTGTTCATTCTTTCAATTTCCTTTTGATCTATTCTACCGGTTGGCATGGTGATCCTGCATAGAAAAAAAAGCATATACTGAGCAAATAGGCAAATATGTGAGGCTAAATATGAGAGGAATCCAGCACTTCACTGAGGGATTCAATGGGACTGATGAGGAATTGTAGTTGCCATGCTCTCCAAGGTTCAGATGTGGGTTTTCTTTTCTTTATATTAGTCTTGAAACCTCAAGTCTCATCACGCCTCCTTGACCTGGGTATCTCTATATTTATATTCTACATACATATGTACAATTATACATCAAATGTTGTTCTTATCCTTTGACAACTAAGCACAGCTATTAAAATAACCAACAGCACATTAGGATGAGAAAGATAGAACAATTTCCAGTATGGATATACTTTCAGGCATTTGCCACGCTTTATTTGCCAAAGACAGTGCAGGAACATTTGAGATTTTTTGCTGGAGGAGCAAATTGGAAAAAGGATTAAATAGGATCAATGATCGACTGCGTAGTTTTCTCGCATCAGTTGGGTTAGGAGTTTTGACACACTCAGTGTATCAGTGACACACTTGTGCCAATTCAAAAAGGAGTGATTATTTTTACTTCAAATCAAAACTGTCAAACCTCACTGCAAGAAAGTCCTGCAAGGAAGGCAGATTCTTTCAAATAATCTCTTGGATGATAAATATATGGGTAATTAAATCAACAACGTTGAAACAAAGATGATCCTCGCTCCTTTGAAAATATCTATAGTAATAAATCAATATGACAAGTAACAAGCAATTCTAATATTATGGTAGGAGATTATAACACAGCTCTCTATACCGTATTATACCACAAAGAGAATACCACTACAAACACCCACCCAAAGGCACTTAGGGACATCAAACACTAAATCACGGACACATTATAAGGGGTGGATATACGGAGGTATAAAAACCTTGAGCCGGTGAGATATGTAGGTACAGTGAGCACAGAAACTAATTTAGACAGTGACACACTTAATGGTAACACACTTAATGGTAAAGTGACAGTAAAGTAATGGTAACACACTTAATGGTTTTGACTCTGTATTGCAGCCCTTTAGATGATACAATGACCCTGGGGTCAAAAGGAGGCATTGATAGGATTCCTCAATACAACCATTATTGGGGAAAGACGTTATTTGAGTACTTCCAAAATAGTTTGTTACCGCCAGCTGATTCACACTCACCCACTCACAGATGTTTTTGCCGTATATTTTTGTCTGGTCATTGTGTAATTGACAGAAAGTAATTGGAACACGTTCTGGAGAAAACTGAAATAAAGCCATACTTCTTCTCAACAGGCATTTGATACATTAAAGATACATAAAAGTAGCATGGGGTAGCACTTCTCTTTTAAAAACAAATCCAGAATTTCACCATTGTGGCTAACTATAGGTGCTAACCATACATCATCGTCTAGTGCCACAAGCCTAGGGCAGAGCCTGGATGTGTGTGTGTGTGTGTGTGTGTATATATATATATATATATATATATATAAATATATATAAGATGATATAACGTTAAATAACTTAAAATAACAATATATATATATATCGTTATTTAACCATTCAGGTTTTTTCAATGTAAATGGTTATTTGAATGTCTTCATACAAGAGCGGTGCAACAGTTTTAGTCTCTTCCCAGATATTGCTGAGAAGAGAATCATTATAACACTTTTTACGAATGGCTAAAAACCTTTATAACCAAAAGTGCAAATGGGATTTTTGTAAAGTCATAGTCTATAAATGAACAATATAATACTCTTAGCAATAGAATTCTGCTGTAAAATTGTATCAATGAACTGTAGCTGCAGAAAGATTCAGAATTGATAAACTAGTAAACCGATTAAAAACAGCAGTGTCCAAAAATGTTTGTGCTTTTAAAAAAGCACCTTCTCCGCACCTCTGTAACTACCCCTACTCCTTCATGTAAAAGGAGAAGTAATATAATAAGCGATAAAAACAAAACAAATATATATCTACCATGGATTTAAAAAATATTCCTAGTTTGTACAATCTTCCACCTCAGAATATGGTTATGTTTACAGTGGATTCACAAGCAATATCTGAATGGGAGCACCAAACAGAAATAGGCAACAGTTATGGAAGACGTGCCTTTATATTAGTTTGGGCTTTTATGCCAATTTGAATTTAACAAGGGTGTAAAAATGTCCCTGTTGAGCAGATTAGATAGGTGGGAGGTTGTGCATCTGATATGTTTGATTTGTTCATGACAAATCCAAGCCTTGCAGAGGAATGTGAGAAATTACATACTATTTCAGCTGGTCATTGTGTGACAACAAGTCAGAATGGATATATTTAGTAGTTTCTGTGAATGATCAACACAAACAATGTGAAAGAGAAAATAAATCTGCAAACTCTAATTTAATTACAAATACAAAACATTGAATTGCATAATTATTCACATTGCATCGCAGGACAAGTTCTGTTCTAAATAAATATCAAGTCATAACTGATCTCAAGCTCAGAAGTTGTAGATTCATACTACTGGTATGTTGGATTTGTACTATTTGTATATCGGATTTGTGCTATTCGTATGTGGTATGGTAAAAATCATGGTTGAAGAATATAGGCTATATGAAACATGGGGAACGGAGAGACAAAGATCTATAGACATTGGAGGAATGTGTCAGGGCGGTAAGGGACACCATATTAGTATATATAGTAACATATCACGTTACATTTATTAGTTTTAGACAAACTACTACTCCATATGTTTGCTTAACAAAGTGTCCTACAGTTTTTAACCAAGTTCATGTTTGTTCTACAAAGAGGTCTGGTGAAAAAAATGCCACAAAAAAGCCTAAATAAATTAACACATTAAATACATACATTTTTATTTGGCTGAAAAATATTTGCATAAAAGAAACAAAGTATCAACCAGCTGACACCTTCCCATTTCTGTTTGATTAGCAGGCAAGGCTCCTTCAGCAGGTAAATTGACAGATCATATCGGGAATTAAAATAAACAGGCTGCTTACGGCTTGGCAATAGCCAATCAAGTGTCCCCTTAGCCTTTGCATTTTCCACAAACAGAGGCCGTTCTTGTGTAATCAGAGAGCATAGCGGAATGATGCACAGGGGGGTCGGTTGGGGAAGGGGTGGGGGGGGGGGTTGTAGGGTGGGGTTCTTAGGAAAGGAAAGGGAAAGTAATTAAAATGAAGTGTTGAAATGGATGAGATCACTGGCCTGTGACCAAAGGCTGTTAAACGAAAAGACCACCCAGTGAAGACGGCAGCCAGGGATTACTGGGGTCTTACACAGAAGAAACCAGGAAATTAGTCCTGGTGTGTGTATGTCACTGTGTGTGTGTGTGTGTGTGTTACGTCAGTGAATTACATCTTGGAAACACTTCAACAACTCCACCATCACTGTATGCTTTCAACAAATCCAAATCCCCTCCCAAAAAAAGTCAAAGGATCAAAACCGGAAACACTGATACTAGCTGGATGATTCAGATTGGATTAAAGGTTCTGGAACTCAATTCCCCTTGTTATTCACCAACCCAATTAACAAAGTCAGTGCTGGGCAAACGGGTTGTGTGCTCGGTGCAGGGTTCCCCTCAGACTGAGGCAGGGTAGAATGTCCAGCGACCTCCATACAAACACTCATAAAGAACTGCCATAGGACACCTTGGTTTGCCCAGCAGTCTAAGCTGTTGCCTCTGGAACACCTGTATGCTGCATTGTGGGTTCAAATCCATCCCACTGCTCTTGCATTAAAAAACCTCAACTAATGCAGCGGTACGCCTAACCGGCGGTAAGGTACGGATTTCCGTTATGAGCCACGGTTTGTTGCGGTAATAAGTATTAGCGGCTACGTAAGCTGTACTTGTCAAGCCGTGGCGACCTACAGTAAATGTTTCATCTACAACACTTTCCATCACAGTTGTGGTCCAGATCAGATCCAGGTCCAGAATGCTCCTGATCTTGACGTTCCTTCTGAAGTACGGCTCACAACAATTTGAAAAGTGCCCAAAATTCTCTCTACGACGATGTGCACAAATGCTCTTGTTTGAACAGCGTGGCCAGATACATTCAAAAGGCATTCAGCACAGTCTAGCAAGCTTTTTAATTTGGGTTCATGTTCAAAACCTAAAGAGGCACTTTAACCGGTATGGTTACAAATATGAATACCATTACAACCCTACCTTCCTGTCGAATAAAGAGTACAGGATGTCTTAAAAATAATAAACAGAAAAGTCAGAGAGAATTCCTCAAAGACAAACCAGTGCCTACTTAGTAACAGTGTCAGATGGGTCAGACACAGCAGGCTGTTAGACATCCACAAAGGTCCTGACCATGAACAGGTTCTATCTAGAGGACTGCGTCCAATCAGCTCTCTCCTGGCCGGCTTTCTTCAATTCTGCCCTGCTTCAATCTATCCCACCTACATTTCTTTCCCTTTCTCTGCTTGTCTTATTCTTCAGAGAAGGTTTGTGCCCTGCGCCTCTGTGAGCCTCCGCATCCAGAATTTCAAATACCTAAAAAAAAACAAGTAGTGACTTCTGCTGCCCTTGCAGAATGCAAACTACCATACATGTAAAGGCCTGTGGATTTGATGAATATAATCTATCAAAAAGAATGGTCTTTCATAAATGACGGTGTTGTGACAGAAAGAAAAAACAGGGAACAATGCCAGAATGTTCAGACTATGAATTCTCAGTACACCGGGAACATGAAAGGAAAACGGAAAAAGGAGTTGTGTTGGGTCATACCTTATTAATCCACGTCTCAAAGCCTAGATTGCTGCCATTGTGTGTTGTGAGGAACAAATCTAGAAAAAGAGAGAAAAAAGGTATTATTCATTGGAAGCCATTTCAGTAGCAGAACTAAAGAAACCCTGAGACAGATGAAACAATCTAAAGCCCACAGTGATTCTTACAGAGGTGTAATATAGAGAACAAAAAAAAACAATGGTGTCAATTGAGTAGCTATAGTAACCCTTCACTATGTACCGTGCTGCGTACCAAATGGATTCTACTCCACTGTCCTCTGTCATATTCCGGTTCCTGGTGCATTGTATTGTCCAATCCCAGTGAGACACTTGGCAGGACCAAGGGTCAGTCAAAGGATGGGAACACAACGAGCAGGGGAAAACAAACAGTGGAGAAACATGAGATTTTGCTGGGGTTTTTCTCACTGTACACTGCTTTGCTTGTTACCGCGGCTCTGGATTGCCTGCTCTATTCAATCGAAAATGCATTTTAAGCAGAAACTCCAGACTGCACAGCAGAAAAGCTAATTGTCCATTAAATAATGGCTATTGATTAGCCCTTGGGCTCTGTGTGGGCTCCCAGTTGAATTGAGGATGGGGGACATTGCAAGCCCACACCCACCAACACACAATTTTCTGAGACAAGGAAAGGTTACAGGACAGTGTAGGATTCCCATTCCCACAACTATGTATTCATCCATTATCATTGTGAGACCACAGACGCAAGCCATAAAACAAAGTTTAACCTCTTTAGATGTTGTAACGTTGTCAGGGTGGCTCAGACGGCCAAATGTGTATTTCCCCATAGAAATAAACCGCAGGGAAATAATGAGAGAGCAGCTTTCTGAAACTCTGGCGGTACATTTTGTTCGCTATCGACTACATGATATTTCTGGTGGTTTTTACCAATACCAAGGAGTTAGTCATCTGATTTATGGAGTTCGGTCCTGTCATTTTCCCCCTTAAGTCAATATTTCATGTCACTCATAGAGTGGCTGCTTTATACTGCCCATGGAAAACCAATATCTGGCTGTGATAATTCAGCCTAAGTGGATCAAAATGGAAGCCAAACACACAAGCCTCCAAAGACTGTGGTTACAATACAAGCCGGTTACAATACAAGCCGCAGCCTCTTTCAGGGAGGGGGCCGTGATCCCCCCCCCACAGAGAGGCTGCTTTCATCAACGGTGGCCAGCAGATACACAAGGCGGGAGGGTTGAAAAGGTTATTTATCCAGATATATATACCTTAGGAGATGGACAATCCCCCTGGGTTCATAGGCTGCTGAGAGAGCAGACGATTGGAACTGCATTCTCACTATGCCCTCTCTCGGACTACTGCATTGAATCGGATCGCTCTATGATCTTTAGACGTGCGCAGCCTCCCGTCGTCTTCTGATGAGGAGTAAACAGGTTCATTAATCAGGCTTTGAGGAAGCTCTCTGCAGCTAGCTGCGGGCGTCTAGCTGCCTGTCTGATTAGAGTGGGGGCACGGAGGAGGCAGGGGGCAGGGTTGCTCTCCAATTCACTTTGACATCCTGTAAACACTTCCAGCCCCCCACGGGACACTGCTCCTACTGCTCTTCATCAACCCTCTGGTTCACAGGAACCGACAGACCTCAGTGGCTCTACAAAGACCTAAGCACAATAAAAACGTCCCGCTGTATCAACGTCCTCCGCTTGGTTTTACACAGTTGTGCTGGCGTCACGCTTGTTATTGTTACACTGACACCTCATAAAGACGCTACACGCAGGACTTGTCCTCCCTGTGGAAGACTGGGCAACAAAATAGCGCAGAGCCTTAGGTTTCATTCAAAACAAATCTCCTGCTCCATATAATGCATGTTGACTGGCACCATCTTTTGGCCACCATCTTCCTATCTTTTTGAATTCTACAAAAACAATAGGGTTTTTTTTCACTGCAATTTACGGGTGACATGATTCGCAACCCCTATTAAGTCCACACAAATTGAGCAAGATTTTGATTTTTAGATTTTAAGCAACCAAGAGATGATTTCTAGATTGGCTACTTGTCACAAAATCAAAACAGCATTCCATTTTCAACAACAATGTATCCCAGGTAATCATTACACTGGTGGGCAGCAGAAAATGTAAAACGACACTATTACACTAAAACGCAAATATTTTACGAGAATTACAACCAAACCAACAATACAAGAAAATCCCATGTGCAGCACCTTTAATCTAAATAACCTTATTGCATTACTTTCATATGTCCAATATTCACAACCATAATGTCATTATAAATGTTCATTGTTATTTCAATAAATCCAAGAATTTCCCCCCATTCTAATATCTCAGATTTTCTAGGCGAGATTGAAACATGAACCTATAAATGTAGATTGAAACAGCCGACCAATTACATTGTTTTGGTTATTGGAAAACTCATATCTAGGGATGTGCCACATTTCACACTACATATGGATATACTACTAAGGGGTAATAAAGTAACCAACACATTTCCTATGGTTTTGGCTTTTATTTGGCTTCATATATTGTTGGGTAATTAAAATGATCCTTCTCTAATACATCGTGTAAACAGATGTGGGTGTAACAAGTTTGTGATACAAACAAATGGTTGTTAATACCATAAAAGCATTTGACAAATTATATTATTCACAGAACATCCTCTCAAAAAACATGTTGACCACAGCTCAGTAAACCCGTCTTTTACTGTTCAAACATGGTAACTGGTGTAAATGTGTGATGACCACAAGCCATCAACTCTAGTCTTTTCTTCCAAAGTTAGCCCAGTTTTCAGAACTTATCTCACACAGTCATTCCGCTGCTCATTACACTGCTTGCTCAACCAGGAAGTAGGGTCCAGCACCCATGCCCTAGGAGGACAGCTCACTCAGCGGCCTAAAACCATGATTGAGCTAGCTGGACAGCGATTCACCACCAGCAGTCACAACAGTGTGACAAGGCAACCCAACCAGTTGTTGCGGAGACAATTTGCCCTGACACGTACAATGCCCCCATTGTCGGTTTATTGTGATCAGCATAAAAACTTCTGGCTATGCTGCTCTGTCGCTAGGCTGTGAATTTATTGCGACACCATTCGCTGGTCTTCTTGTTTGCTGTGTGACTGACTGGTGATTGGACGGAACTCTAACTATTTTGATCAAAACATCTTTCAGAAAACTCAGCGGCGGCTCACTTTTTCATTTATTTCATGAAGAATTTAAATAACAAGATTCTGGATCTCGTGCACCTCTTCTTACCCTGTTATGAAAAGTGTTAAAGC
>JACXGK010001718.1:30921-64859 GCA_016801125.1 Novumbra hubbsi
TTTTTTTTTTTAATTGTACCCTAAATGTGCAACTTAGAAAATAAAGTTAGCTTTTTTTTTTAATATATGAATTTGTTTCATTTCAGCCGTTTGTTTTTGTTTCATTTTAACAAAATAGCAATACAATAATTTTCCAAAATGTGTATATTTGCTTGCCCATTTAAGGGTTAAAATGTGAAATAAATCTGAGAGGGGCACATACTTGAAACATGATATACATTGAAATCCTTAGACTTCAGGGTGGAGTGGAACTTCTCTTGCCGTTACTCCAATAAATGCATAATTCAGGTGTGAGTGAGAGGCCCGGGGCACTAAGTGATATGTCATGTCACTGTCTAATTGCAAGATAGCAACCACAAAGCTAATTCAAGAAACAGTCTTAATTATTAAAATGGAGAACAGCTTTTAAATTCCACCCAGACTTACAGGCATTGAAGTGAACATCATTAAAACAGGTGCATTTGCGGGTAAGAACCTACGAAGCAGCAAATCCCTACAAAGCGATTTCTAACGTCTTAATTGCGAAGTGTTAATCTTCAATACGTTTATTGTTATTCCCATATCCTCTTGAATTAGGAGTGATCAGCTATGTATGTTTCAGTTAATTTCTCTCCTCCGAAGAACAGAAACCTAGAGAAGAAAACAAGCCACCCCTAAATGTTCGCACTAGAAGCTAAGTTACGTATACAAATGGCTGATCTCGGTTCAAATCAAGTGTCCATTCAGTATCAAATTATCATTAATTAAATAATGAGTAGTGTTAGTGAAAATAAACCAGGAGGAGCATAATGTTTTTATAGTATAAATATTTAAGACAAGGGATTCGTGTTCATATTCCAAATGGCCAGATTACACATAATTAAACTAAAATACAAATTATTGATATTATAACCAGTGTTTTTTTTCACACTTTAATTTCTCACCACATGTACATGTAGACCTATCCAGCAACTTCTCTTAGATGGCAGGTGGAGGATTTACAGTGTGCACGGTGAACACCTCTGTGCGCCTTATACGTTCGTTTGTTTGGGAAGGCTTGCTTGGCATGCTAACTCTCTACTAGGTCATGCATATTTCAAACAGCTCCAGGACTAAAATATTAACGAGAACATATGAGATAATCAATTGGTGAACCAGTCGTCAGAGTATTCATGCATGTTCACATGTAAAATGTAGTACAACATTTATTCCTGACATGTAAGAGGATTGGCAACAAATGTATGAAATGCTGGATTTTGATCAGATGTGCACGATACGTATGGTTGGGATTGGAAAGGTCCCTGGAATTGTACTGACAGCCATTGGTTATGTTAATCAGACACTGTCAATGGGCTGTGTGAAGCAATCTGGTTAAATCGCCCACATCCCTTCTTTCAATACGTAAATAGCAGTCAATTGAGAGCAAGATGAAAAACCCAGCTGCAGCATGAATTACATACAAAAACGTGATTAAAACTATTTTGATTTCAAGTTATAACACAAAACTTGGAAGCAACCCAAGTGGGGTGAGTACTTTTTAGAGTACCTGCATATATCTATACTTCTTTGTCCCACTAACATCTCTCATCATGTAAAATTTCTAAGAGATCTAATATCTTTGACCATAATAAGACTGACTGCCATATCGCTGTATATAGATAGTTAACGTTTCAATTCATTAGAGATACATAGTCAGGGTCGTGCAAAGACGTTTTGAAGGGAGGAAAAAAGCTGATTCATGTGGATTCATGCTGCAAGAGAAATGGACATTGGGTGCCACTAATATTTAATTAGCTCAAATGTAAATTTTAATTTGACAGGTCGTCCCTTCGAAGCGGAGACCCAGGTTGAGCCCAAACTGTGCACGTCTGAAATAAAAATCTAATGTATTCAAACCTCTGAACAATTCTCTCACTTGAATGAATTACAAAAGGTAAATCAATACTTTATTCAGTTGGTAATTTATTTCAAGACACTGACAATCAGGATATGTTATTGTAAGGTCATACTGATGTTATGCTATGTCACTTGCTTAAGTATTAAACCCATGTGATGTAGAAGCTAAGGGTTTTCTCAGATAAAAAAAAATTGCCCAAATGATTACATTAAAGTTACCATCACATTTTCTGAATAAAATCACCAGTTGAAGTATTGTTCGTAAGTCTGTGAAGCATTATACAAATAAATTACCCAAAAACATGTATTGAGAAAAGTGAAACATTTAAAAGCAACTTTTTTGGATATCACAGAGATCAACAAAAACAGAATATTGAAAGGAGGGAGGAAAGACGTTGTATCGCATGGATATGAATGTTTGTAAATATATATATATATATATATATATATATACAGTGGGGAGAACAAGTATTGGATACACTGCGGATTTTGCAGGTTTTCCTACTTACAAAGCATGTAGAGGTCTGTAATTTTAATCATAGGTACACTTCAACTGTGAGAGACGGAATCTAAAACATCCAGAAAATCACATTGTATGATTTTTAAGTAATTAATTAGCATTTTAGATTTAGGTCTGGGAGGAGATCCCAGGACACCATCTCCTGTCTCATCAGGAGCATGCCCAGATCTTGTCAGGAGTGCATACAGGCATGTGGCATGCACACTTCTAAGTCACATTATGAGTTGCCGTGATTAAATTCACTCAATAGGTGGGCGATTTGCTTTCCATTGACCGTCGTTACGTCATTATGTTCTCGACAAAATTACACAACGTAATTTTTTTTATATATCTCGTTCATTAAGTGTATATAATGCTGTAGGTCAGAAACCTCCACTGTATTTTACCCCCAAAAAATACAATGGATAATCCGCAGTTGTCAAACGTGCTCTCGAGACTGCAGGGTTACTCACAATCAGGATAAAATGCTGACCATTATACCCCCCGATCATGAAATGTCTTGCAAAGCCACATTAAGTCAGATGTTCTGGGGCCCTTAAGGCAATTTAAATGTTTGATAGATGACCTTTTTATTGTTCACATGATTGCTATTGATTCTTTTCGTTGTGTGTGTGTGTATTCATTCTATATTCTAGTATTTGTGAGTTTGTTATTATTGCTGTAATACAGATCAAGGCCCAAGCTTGAATTCCCGATCCAAATATAGGTAAAAGAGGAAAAATTATTAATTAATAATTAAATAAGAATAACTAATGTAATTCCATCCTACATAGAAGATAGAATCCAATTCCGTGTCTGTGCAGAATGTCTAAATGTAGCATAGTAATGTCCTTCATGTGAGCCCCAGGGTAACAAAGTGTATTCCCTGGAAACACAATACTAGCAGAGGACAATCTCCCATGTCTCAAAGATCTGCGATAGTCTGGGCAGAGTGACCCTGTGGTTCACAGTGAGTTAACCTGGAGGAACATCCAACCCTTGTTGTCCACAGAGGTGATCCCATGGTTTCAATACAACCAGAAAACGACGAGGAATGTTATAAGATGCCTTCTTGTCTTCTTTTCTCAGCAGACAAAAATCAAACCACCTGACTGATCTGTGTTCAGCAGTACAGTACGCATTATCTAAGTAAGAATTAACATCAGTGACATGAAGAAGCAAAAGATATGGGCTTTATTTTTAAGAGATGAAACATGAACCTGCAGCTACATTAGCAATATTAAAATAAGCCTAATAAAGGTGTTGAAAAGAATTTAATCCCTCACATCTCTTCCCCCAGTAATAGGAAAAAACACATTAGAAAATAGGACGTTCCTCCTTCTGCAAGCACATCTTTGGAGCATCTTTCTTTCCTATGCTGAGACAGGATAAGGAATTAAAAAAACATATGGCCAAGTGAGGAGCTCTAGGTAAGACGGCTCAAGTGAAATCTGTCTTTTACAAGGCTATAGAATTTCTTAACCCTCTACCCTGACCGCATGAAAGAGTCACAACTAAGAAAGAAGTTAATTTCTCTGCCACAAAAAGCTGTCTGAAAAGCTCTCTCTCTCATTGGACAAATCTCTCATTGGACAAACAGAATTAAAATAAAGGTAAATTAAAATAAGGTACTTCAACACTGTTGTTGCTTGAATGCTGGATGTTTTTGTAAAAGCACTTTGTGACAATTGCTGATGTAAAAAAGGGCTTTATAAATACATTTGATTGATTGATTGATCAAAAAGCTATGACATGATGTCTTTACTTCAGCCTTTACATAAACAAAAGCAACATCTTCAAAAAGGTTTGTTTACTTTTGCCATCCACTGAATATTTAGACGTACTGACTTGGTTAAAAAAGTAAAACATGCAAAATATTTTAGGTATCCTAATATTATAAAGGGGGTGTTAAGATGAGGAAAGGTGTTGCCACATGATTAAAATAGGCGCCAAGAGGAAACTTTCAGAAATCACTAATCTAAATCAATCGTCAAATTCGTACTCCTCTATAGGGATCCCACTAGGCCTGTGCAAAGTAAGAGAAAAATGCTTTGAAAAATGCATAACCGCTCAATCAGATTTGTTAAGGGGATTGGAAGCAATTTAAGGCATCTGCAGACGATTTTCCTCTGACTTTATTATAGCTCCCAATTCTATTTTACAGAACGGGAGCAGGGATAAAGCTCCATAATATCCCCGCATCACATTACTTTGTGAATAAACAGAAAGAGTCACTGCTGTGATCTCTACCCAGGTGGAGGTGGGGCTTTGATACAGTCAATAAGACATACCCCAAGGGAGCGATTCTCTCACTCTTCAACTCCCTGCATCTATTTCCTTTTCGCTCTCACTTTTCTTCCATCATTTCAGTATTGCGGGACCAATTTTAGAAGTCAAGCTAAGGTATAAGGATTACAGGTAAAGTAAAAATGTAACAATCATTACACATGCTACCGTTCTTGGCCATGTACACTAATTTCTGCTTAAATACCGCAAGATTAGCAGTATTATGAGATTGATTATGATTTGACTTTCCCAGACAGGCATTGTACTTAACATATATAGGACAACTGTTTAAAATGTATATCTATCACAAGATGGTGAGCATTAGCATAATGCTAACAAATAAAGGCTACTACTCTTGTGAACATCATGTCATTCAAAACAAAAGCATGTTTAATGCCGTCTTGTTTTTTTACTCAGGACTGATAAGACAAATAGCAGTAGGCTAGTGTCATTCCTTGCGCCAATAACTTTAATGTGAAGCAAACAAGCATACAGGCCAGAGGCAACATATCTGAAATAAAAAAATAAACGGTTTAAAAAACGACACAGCATAACTGTGCATTTAACGACTTGTGAGAGATTGCATATAGACTAAGAAATGAAAGCATATTCATGGTACAGGGCCAAGAATACCCACTGTCAAGTGCTACTGGTGGTTCTAAGTGGTTGCCCAGATGTGAAACTCTGGCGTATTTTAATGGCAGTGCTGTCTATCAAAATATGTCCACAGCCTAATGATTGACAGACAAGATGTCTTTTTCAGGCACTCCGGCAATGATATGGCAGCATAAAGACAACATGACAGATTTAGCTACATGGGTGGTTAAATTGTATCTCTTGCCTTGCCCAAGTGCAATGCATGTTCAACACACAAAATAGCCCCTGGGTTCAATCACCTGGTCAACCAGTGAGGAGCGTTAATTGGAGATCTGTATGAAGACAATAAGAAAAAAGCATAAGCAGCTGATGATAACTGAGAGCAGAAATGTTGATTTGAAGCCAATTACATCAACAACGTATCTGTCATAGTTCTCACACAATGTGTACAATCTATGCGGGATGCTTAGCTTATTGTAGCTAGTGTGTTGACACCCTCCCTCATACATGCCATTGGGTTCTGCTAAAAGCATAACAGTAAATGAGCAGTTTTGTGGGCTTTACAACCCTCCTATTGTTAATGTATTCAAATGGAGGTGAGTTTTGTTCGAAGTCAGAAGAAGGCAGTCCCTTGAGAGGTTTCTTCCACGGAGCACAGAAAACACACACCCAAGAATGGACCTAATGAGGGGGACTCAAACAGCCGACAGTCGTCCAGCTAAAGCATATCAAATTAAACAGGGCTTTGTTGTGACATATTATGTTCCTTTGTTATTCAATGGATTCTGCTGAAATGTCTAGACAAACAACTACATCCATGGTGAATAGGGTAACAAATGAAACCAACTTGCACTCACGTATTCATGCTACTTCACATGGTTGCTAGACTTAATACATATGCAATATAATGTAGCATATATAAAATGTTCCGCTACACAAGTGGAACAATAACTGTTAACAAGGCGCAATACAAAAATGTTTGACTTGTGCAAGTGAATTTTTGGCTGCACTCCCACAAAATATAAAAATATAGCAATATATTAAAATATTTTATTTGTAGTTTCTATTATCTTTTTGCAGACGTTCTTATCCAAAGCGACTTACAATAACGGCATTCCTTTTAAGGTGTCATGGGAAATCATAATGTGGTGGAAGGGATACGCAAGTTAATTAGGATACTCATCAAAGAGGTAGGTTTCCAGACGCTTTCAGAAGATTGTCAGGGACTCTGCTGTCCTAGCTTCAAGGGGAAGTTTGTTCCACCATTGAGGTGGCAAGACAGAAATGTTTTACCTTGGCTGAGCGGGAGCTGCCCTCCCATGACGGTTGGATGACCAAAAGACATGACGATGCATAAGTGGACGAAAAGGGTTGTTGGGTTTAAGCATAGCCTGCAGGTAGGAAGGTGCAGACCATGGCCAATGCCATGGTCATGTAGTGGATGCAAGCTTCTAGCGGAAGCCAATGGAGCTTGCGGAAGAAGGGGCAACATGAGAATTTGGGAAGGTTGAACACAAGACGGGCTGCAGTTTTCTGGATCAGTTGCAGAGGCTTGATGGCAGAAGCTGGCAGCCCAGCCAACAGTGCGCTGCAATCATCCAGACAGGGGATGACAAGTGACCCAAACAGAACCTGACAGCTTCCTGTGTAAGGAAGGGTTGTATTTTGCAGTTTTTGTACGACATGAATCTACAAGTGAGTGAGTCACTGCTTTGAGTTTTGCAGAAAATAACAACAGGTTCTTGTTGAGTGTCACAGCAAGGGTCTTTGCTCTCTGTGAGGGAACCACCATGGAGTTCTCAACCATGATGGACAGATCTTGGAGCGGGCAGGCCTTCCCCAGGAGGAAGAGCTGCTCCGTCTTAAGGTTAAGATTAAGGTGGTGGGCTGATTTTCAAACTGAGATGTCTGCCAGGCATGCAGATATGCATGTTGCAATCTGGGAATCAGAAGGGGGAAATAAGAAGAATAGTTGAGTGTCATAGGTGTTGCAAGGATAGGACAGGCCATGTGCAACTAGGACAGCTCCAAGTGACCTTGTTGTAGAGCGAAAATAGGAGTGGTCTAAGGACTAATCTCTGGGGTACCCCAGTAGTGAGAGGGCCAGACCACTTTACTCAGTCATTTGATTTAGGAATTATCTTCGACTGCGTTTACAGCCTTGAGTAATTTTGGGAATAAAGCAACAAGTTTGGAACAACAGTAATTGTGGGTTATCTGGAGATCCTCCGAAGATTTGGATGGGGAACTTTGCTGCACAGCCATTTTCATGAGACATTCACCAACTTGTCAAGTTCTGCGTTGTGTTTTCAGTGTGGCAAGTGTCATTATCCTGTGGAAAAGTAAACCTTTGTCCCAGTCTGTGCTTCACTGTAGGAATGGTATTGGCTGTAATGACCAGTGCCAGGTTTGTTTCAGATCGGATCTGTCAATGTTTTCATTGCAGCAATCCTGACTCCCAAACACATTTCTATACTCAACAAAATAAAATCTAAAATAAAGAATTTAAATCACTATACTCCTCAGGTATTTACTTGAAACAGAAATCTGGTAATCTTGTTAAAGCGGGGAATAAGTAGCTTTCATTTTACACTATAATACTAGGGGTGCTACCTGGAAAAAATCTCATAAGGAAGCGTGAGATTCTACACAATCTCAAGTATAACAATTTAGTTTAAACCGTTTTTCTATAATGTTAGATGACATTTTGTTTTATATACAATTTTTCACTTGTTTGTATGTAGATCTAATGGTTGTCATCTTGGAAATAGCCAGGCTGGATGCAAAATAGACCTGGCATCCGGCCGCTTTGCGTTAATGTCAGATGAAACCAGACACCTCCCCAGCCCCACCTGTCTGCAGGTATCACAGAGTCCATCCCTGCTGCACCCACTCCACTTAGCTAAAAGAGGAAAGGGCAGCTTTCGGGCTCTCCTCTCCGTAGGCTTGAATGGCCATTAGCAGCATGTATTAGACAGCTACTCGGCTAACGAGCTGTGACTACAATTCCCTGCAGTAAAAGGCTGAAATGAGCGCTTGCCGCCACAGGCCGGACTGAACAGGAGTTCATAAAGGGCCAAGTCTGAGTTTGATCTCATTTCTTTGTCCAGCAGCAGGACCGATGTCCATTCATATGGAGTACTTGCGAAAATGAGGTATATGAGGTGGCTTGTAACAAGGCAACATGTTTATAAAAAAAAGTTGTTTGTGCCATAAGCCATCAGGTTCTTACCTATTCAACAATTATACTCTCGGTATACCCTCCCTACTCCAGACCATGTTTCAGCTGTTGCAAGCAAAGAGGCCTTTGACATTATAAAAGAAAATATCATGCAAGTCATCAGGGAAATTAGATATCCCAAACGACATACCTTACGTGCCTACCAGTGCAAAGTAAACAAAAAAATAATTGGCACAAAATCATTGAAAGAAAGAACTGGTAAATAGATAATAAAGGATGTCAAACAAAATATAAAAGATAAACAAAACACAAGTCTGAAAAAAGCTGAAGATGGCCCATTTCCCAAAGTAGATCCCTGTGTGGCGTGGAATCAGGGTACATCTTCTAGGGACTAGAAATAGACCTTAATCTCCCTCACAGTGTGCCCAAATCTATCCTAGTAAAAATAGATGCATGCAGAGCCTTAAAGTATTCAAACCCCTGACAGTATCATTTCACTGAATTACAAACCCGTTTCCAAGTTTGGATGCCATGTAAAATGTGAAGAAAAACTGAATGCAATGATGTGCAAATCATTTCAACCCTATACTCAATACAAAATAGTACAAAGACAACATATAAAACGTTGAAACTGAGAAATGTTATTGTTTCTTGAAAAACACGTCCACTCGATGCCAGCAACACATTGAAAAAAAGCAGGAACAGGGTCACCAAAAGACTGGAAGTTTTGTGTAATGCCAAAGAACCCCGATGGCACCTCTGAACTAATTAGGTTAATTGGCAACAGGTCAGTAACATTATTGGGTATAAAAAAAGCATCCCAGAGAGGATGAGTCATTCAGAAGAACCATTGTCTGTGAACACGGTATGTCGCTGCATCCACAAATGCAAAAAACAAAACCATACATAAAAAAACAACCAGAAATGCTTCTAACTTTTCTGGTCCTAAGCTCATTTTAAATGGGCTGAGGCAAAGTGGACTGACAAATCAAATCATGGATGCCTCGTGCTCCCAACTGAAGAGGAGAGGGACCATCTGGCTTGTTATCAATGCACAGGTCAAAAGCCAACATACGTGATATTATGGGGGAGCCTGGGTGACTTGCACATCTGTAGAAGCACCATTAACGCTGAGCAATATAGGTTTTGAGGCAACATATGCCGCCACCCAGATGATGGCTTTGTCAAGAAAGGCTTTGCTTATTTCAGCAAGACAATGCCTCACCACATTCTACACGTGTTACAACAGCATGGCTTTGTAATAAAAGAATCCGGGTGCTAAACAGGCCTGCCAGCAGTCCAAACCTGCCACTCATTGAAAACATGTGGTGCCTTATGAAACAAAATAAACAACAAAGAGATCAGAAAATTATTTCTTCAATACAAAACAGAAAAGTAATGCCAAATAATTTGAAGGCAAAAAGCTATTCATAGGCAACCGGCAAAAACTGCATAAAGAACACAAGTTATCCCACTCATTTCAAATCCAAATGCAGTAAAAAAATAAAATAAAAGTCCAGTAAATGATTACATGGATGAATTAATCAGTCAGAACTGGACACAGACTGTCACCACAGGTGGTTAAACACAGCTATTTGTTTAGTCTCAGGGTCTCCACACTCCATACATTGCCTTAAAATGGAAGAGAGTAGAGGAGATACAAACTATGCCTTTCTGTCTTGAATGAAATGTGTCTCTGTCTACAGCTGAGAGGAGGTCGTCAGACCGTGAAACTACCAATTTAAAACTTGCCAAAGCCCAAAAGAGGATTTAGGCATGACATTAAAAGATGCAATGACAGCATTGAGATACAAAAACCTTAACGTCTTGTTGTAGGATTTTCATGTAGCTTCCAAAGGAGAAAATAAAACAGGCGAGCTGCATTACGTGACAATTCTCCAAGCAAAAGACAAAAGAAAAGGTTAAAATAAGTTTAATACATCAGATCAATTTCACCAATTCTTTAATTTTTACTTGTTTCATTGTACCCATGACCAAGACTGTTTTTAGCAGTTTATTTCCATAAATCTTTTTTCACAGCTTTCCTCGTCCCTCTGCAGCCGACATAAGGTGAGAAATACGTTTCCCCTGTAAAATGTATGAACTAGCATACACCAAATATAAAGTGGGGTTACTAAAAAACAATATAAACTCACAGTAATTTATTGACAACAACAAAACATGTTTGGGCATTAAAAGGTGCCCAAACATGCACAAAACATGCACAAAGCAAGTGTATGACCTGATGCAAAAGCAGAGCAGTAAGATGCAAGGAAATCAGGGCAGAAAACGTAAAATCCCATAAATAAACAATTTCCTGTCAATATACACTATGTGCCTTTAACCCAAAGATTCCCTAAGCGCCTCATTCACAAACATGACACGACGACACTAGAAAATGGAAAGATGGTATTCTGAGGAGAAATAATCCCATAAAACCATTAAGGGAACAATGTAGGTGCATTATAGGGGATTACGCCAACTCCTCATGCACAAGATTCCATTTCTCTGACACTTTATTTTCTGCTTAGAAAATATGGGAGTGCAACTGCTCACTGAAGTCCTGTAACAAGCTTAGGAGGCTCAACCGTGCAACGGAATACAGCCTTCTTGTACACGTGTGTAGGCCTATGCGAGGACTGTCATTGTTCCCGTGTGTGAGAGAGCCCGTACTTGTAAACCAATTCAGATTCATGTACTCCAAGTCAAAATGGCTTTTCTTTAGAACCCCCTCGAGCTACTTAATCAGAACAACTGTGTGGGTTTGACAAAGCAGTTAGACAGGTGCAGTTGCGTATTAACACGTTGAGTGAGTGCTCCATGAGACATAGATCTTTGAATTAAACGCAGTGTTAAGCATCAGGCAGATATCGTTGTTTGTTTTAATACACAGCTGTTTAATCCAGGTCTGTGTGGATGAAGCCGGTTATGTATTATGCTAATATTCTACAGCCTGGAGGGGGAGAGTACTACACATAAGAGGATTGCACTGGAAACAGAAGCACAACCAGAGGCCACAGCCGTATCAGCGAGAAATCACACGCTTTATTTATTCATGTATTCATTTATCTAGGCTATACAAACTGATGTTTACCAAAAATAAATGCTACAAATGTATGTTTGATACCCTGCCAGCTCCAGAAGAGAATCGGCATCAACATTGCACCTCAAAGCCTGCTCCCAGAGTAGCACACTGGGCTTGTTTTAATTCCTTAATCGATTAAATTAGTACATAACACAGGGGACCAATTGTAGCGTTTATGACATTATCGGTACAGTGTACTGGTGAAAATGGTAGGAATGCGAGTGAACAGTGATTCGACGGAACTGGCATTGCAAGATACAGGCGAATTCCATCCACTCGTAAGGCGTAACATTTGACTATGGTTGCTCGGCAAAATTTTTTATTCCCAGCCTTTTATGACCACGCCCAACAACTAAGATTTTCAAATGTCAAATTGTCAATATTACGATGAGTCCAACTAACACAGAAGACACCGACCAGCTGGATGAACGATGCAGACAATGACCCGGACCTTAACACAGAAAGAACAGCGGAGGTGGTGGTTCACCCCCCCGACCCTGGGTCATTCAGAGAGGCCTTCATCTCTCGCAACCTCAGGTTGGAACACATCATCACAGAGTGTGTGAAAGAAATATATATATATATATAGCCATTTTAAAGCCCCTTCTTAGCTCTTCCATCACTGTCTGATTTGGGTCTGTGTTTGCCCTCTGCCGAGGTAAACTGCGGTTCGTTGTACTGTCTACAGAAAGGGTAAATGTCTGGCACCAGTCCTCCAGACGTCCTGCATGACTCCAGGGTAAGGGAGGGCGCAGGGAAGATCATGACTCACCTCCCCCACTCCGGTCACATACTATTTAAAAAATAATTAAAAAGCTCCCCCTGCAGGCTGAGGGCAGCTGGGCAGCACAGGTGAACCAGGGCCAAATCAACCCACCACCTGACCAGTCTCTTTCCCTGTGCTGTGGCCTGTAGCAACCAGCAATCAGTCTCACGGAAACTAATAAGACTATACACTACACATCAACAAACCTCCAAACACTAAACTAAATAAATGCTACTGCACTGGAACTGTTAATCTACCTATATCTAATGTCAACATCTGCTATATCTCGTCCTATTATGTTGTCCTATATGCTCATCCCTGACACATTAAAAGTCCGTTTTGCATAGACTTTGTGTCTTCTGTCCCCCTATGTTGTCAACCTCAACCAGCACTATTACACCAAGCGAAGTTCATTTTGTGTGTTACGCCGATAAACCGCATTTCTGAAGGCTTCATATAGATATAAATAAATCAGAGTTGAAAAAAAGGCCAAATTACTAAATAGGCCACTGCTGGTTAAAACCTTTTGGTTCGGTAATGAGTGAATCCCTTTATGAAGTTCCACTTCAGTAACCTTGCTACTGTGTATATGGTGAATTGGTTTCCCTTTCATTACACCAACAATCAACTTGTCTTTCTAAATGAAAAAAAAGGTGGCTTAATTGGTTGCTGCAGGGAGCATTGCAAAGCCACGTTGCTTAGCGACAAGCCTTATGACAGTATCACTGTCTTAGTGCATATTTGTGTATAATGACGATATGAGAATTTCATGCCACGATTATACTGGTCAAAATTATCCCGATTTAGGATTTTGTCCCGATTAAAGTGAAGCTTGCAAGAAAACTCCTATGAGGCAGCCCAACAACCATTCTCCTTTACATAACATTTGTTCTTGTGCATTTAAAAAGCCATTACAAGAAAACAAAGAAGGTTGTTATTGCATTACTAGAAGAACATGTAAATCTCAAAAATGTTTATGGTTGCCCGCTAGCAAAGTCGTTCTGTTCCATTGATAGTACATTGCAGAGCATGTTTAGTGGAATAGTAGCCTACAACTTGAGATGTGCGCTCCAGCAGTAAAACAGAACAGGAAGTCAGGTGACTGGCAAGAGCTTTTTCAAGTCAATCTGCTGAGGATCAGGGGTGGAGGTAGCCTAATTAGCTAACGGTAGGCCTAATAGATGTGTCGATCCTTCATCATTAATTATTACAGCTCCCTGTAATGTTGCGCGCATCATGTATTGTGCAGATCATGCAGGTTGCCTATGCTATTTTGTCAGGGGCAATTGTTATTCTTCCCTCGTCACTTCCAACAGTAGGAAAGTGTTAACCACTACAAAATAAATAAAATAAGAAAATCAAAAGAGATATGAATAATAATTGCCATCCAATATTTTCAGTTTGTTTGAATGCATCTCTCGTAACTCTCATCTTCTAGGAATAATAACATGTTTGTTTGAGCTCAACAGTGTAGCAACTGGGTATTTTCCATGGTAATGGAATGGACAGGTATTCGCGAGAAGGGGAGACCGGAAGCTTTTTCTATAGGCTACCAAGTGTAGTGGTTAAACTAGTACTGTTGTAAAGGAATTGGAAAGCATTTGTTAATTCATTATGTCATTTTCAGTTGCAATATATAGCCGAAAAACACTGTTGACCACGTGGTAGATGATGAAGAAATACTCTAAAGGAAAGATCATTTTACTTACTAGCCTACTATGAGATACCCTAAACGCCTTTTATAGCCCTACACATGTTCACAGGCCAGGTAATTTGTGACCAAGCAATATCCTACCCAACAAATAAATGAAAGTGCACAAATTAGCAGGAGAGGGAGAGGTGTGTTCATAATAGACGGACGCTATTTACTCCACACTTTGAAATAAGGATATCTTGATGGCTATAAAAAATACTAATCTACGAAATCTGGCAATGAACACATTTTGTGAACATAATGCAGCCTTTTTCTCTTTCTGACACATTTCTATCTGATTAATTAAGAACTAAACCATTCCCCATCTCTGGTATATTTCAGAATGGATATGGCTCAACTTCAGATCCAAGCCGGAATGGGTATTGATTTTACAACAAATCTATTTGTTATTTTGGGTGTTTGATAAAAATGTCACAGAAACAGTTGGCTGGGATATACATTCCCAGATCTGATAAAGACCATGAGGAGACTTCCTCGGCTGACAGAGAAACAAAAAATGTGGCAATTAAATAAATTTTTCAAGTGCGTTTCCCCCCTCAAAACCCTGTCTTAGCAAAACCATTACAAAGACGTAAAACTGACATTTAAACTCCAGGTATTAATCCTGCAGTGCAAAAATATGTCATGCAAAGTAAAAGTTACACATGGAAATCCCTGAAGACTGATGACGTGATGCCAGAGGCTTATTGCAGCTCTTTCGCGCATCAAGCACCCATTGCTCGTCTTACTGTGTCAGCACTATAGAGTAGTACCGACTTGGTGATCCTGCTAGCGATACAACGACTCAAGAGTCTGAACGTGACCCAATTAGGAGCATTTAAACTGGGATACTTTATCGTCTGTGGTAATCACAAGCTGTTCCTCTTTCTAAACTACCAGAACATAAATCATGTTTATCGCGAAGACAAAAGGACAGACTCACGTCAGCAGTGGAAAGATGAGACCTGCTGCAAACTGGCCGTGTGATATACTGTGGAGGGGGAGAGGGCAGCCCCTCGACAGTCCAATTTAAAGCTTAAATGAGGCCTTGACATTGAACAGGAAGCAATTTTAGATCTCTTACCACGAGCTGTGGTTGGAGGGGTCACTGGCTGCAACTTGGCTGTGTATGTTTACAACTTTAATCACATGACTCAAATTGGAAGAGCGCCACTGGCCTGACCCTTTTCTGATCTTCCCCCGGAAAGGATGCATGGTAATAAAATACCTCGGTGTGAAGCTGCTGACCATGGCACAAAGACTGCAAGAGAGGGCCAAAACCAAAAGGCTCCCAGGTAGCGCACAGGCCTGGGGCACTCTTTTATAGTGCCAGGCTGTCAACCACGGTCTAGGTTTGAGCTTTGACTGTGGTGTTGGCTGATGTGTGGCGGGGAGCTCCTTAGGGGGGTGCTTATTGGCCTAGTATTACCTGGGTGGGGGGCGCCAGTGATTTCCTAGACTCAGCGTGCTCTAGCGGCTCCCTTGGGCGGGTCGGGGGCCTGCAAAAGGCTGAAGTTGTCAGACGAGTTATCGCGTTCAGCAACGGGCACATTGGACTTCCTGGTGTGCCAAGTGAAACCCCCCAGAATGGCTTGGCGTGGATGTCTAGGAGGAAGACATGCCGCAAAGCTTCAACCCATTCTTGTTCATGTTGGGAGTTGCTGGTGCAAGACGGCGTCGTAGGTAGGCAGGTAATTGGATATCATAAAAATTGGGCCGTAACGAAAATAAATGTTCCACACAAAATGCAATCTAACAGGATATTCTACTTACTGTACCTAGGCTGTAGTCAATACCCCCCCCCCTCCCTTCCTGCCTCATGTTTTCTTCATTTATTGGAAAACATGGAAACCATATTACATATTATTTTGCCCTCTCAAGTAGAGAGAGCTGGGCTATATATGCGTGTCACAGCCCAGTCTACCCATGCTAGGAGAGGCAGGTGTGGAAAAAAAGACCCAGCTCAGATTCACCAGAACATTCCCTCCTATAAAGCAGCATGCACACTCCCACACTAAGCTATTCACAGCCAAACGCTGCTGCACCACATTTATTCGTTTTTTTTTTTTTTTTTTATCTGGAGCAATTTCTCTACCCTTCCATTGGCTCTGAACATTATAATTTTTTTTGTCCCTCTGCAGACTGCCAATCAGTGAAACAGAAAGCGTTTCCACAGCGACAGGGTATTCTCCTGGTTGGGTGAGGAGACTTGTGCCAGGAGAGTAATCCATGCCCGAGCTCAAGGCTTTGCTACTCTGTCGAGGAAAAGGTTTCAGGCAAAATTCTACCTAGGTCAAATGTGCGAACGTGCTGCCTATTAAACATAATGAACATGACACACAGTCATTCAAAATTGACAGACTGAGTGGCTGATACAGGAAGCTGTTGAGTTCCTGCTTGCACAGTACCAAAGTGGTCAACACCAACATCTCCCCACCTCAACCAAGAACAGTAGACAAACATAAGGCAGATGGCCAAGTAACCTCTCAGAGGCTCTGCAAGGATTCCAAAACTTGTGGTGAGAAAAAGTGAACTACTCCAATACTACTTTATTTAATGGAAGTGTTCTGGTGGCAAGTTACTTTTGCCATGTAGCAGTTTAGCCAACTGTGGGATCAACATAAACACTTTTATGCAAAAACATAAATAAATGGAAGCATTTGAAAATGACATTTTCTGGGGTGTGGGGTTTTCATGGGCTTAAATACACATTTTCTTATCAACTGCTTTTGAAATGTGTAGTTCATGACATAGCTGATTTCCTATGATCAGTTAACAACACATATTAGTGGATGTTTCCCACCTTGATGCTAAGAAAACCATAGTAAACTATAGACCAACAGCAACTTTACTGTAACTTTACTGACACTATTATTTCGAGTGTGCCAACTAGTTGATAGCTTGTAAACTATATTTCAGAGTTGCTTCCCAAACACTGCGTTAAAGATGTTCTCTCCAGGTGGGCTGGCGTCTGCAAACGAAAATGTTTTCAAATCCCTTAGCAGCTTAAATATGTATTATTATGCCCTGGTGGAATTGTCACAAGCAAATACCACAAAGAATACCTGCTGCAGGTCAGACACAACAAAATCCTTCCGATTGTCTTAATATGAGATTTGACTTCCTGGGAGAACGTTTATTATTTTCTAAAACTCAAGGCCCTTAAGTCTAAGTGACAGGTTTGTCAGATAGCATTTAATGGAAAAAACTGAAAGCAAGTATAACAACACGCTGATGTATTCTATTCATTGGTGAGGAAAAAGGGTAATCCTTTCCCTCTCTTAGTCAAGTTGTTGAACTATATTTCAATCCAGTAGTTAGGAGCTTAAGAATTTTCCACACAGTAGATATAAAAGCTCAATGCTAATGCTAGCCCAGGGGTGAGCAATACGGCCAAAGTGTAACATAATATCAGCCTATATATCTCATGAACCAATACACAAACTCCAACTAACCTTTGTTGATACTAACAATGCACAAATCAGAAACACGCAGACAACTCTAAGAGAAACACATTATAGTAATTTGAATGTGTCGAAAATCAAAATATGATCCGGAATAAACAGCTATATTTCGGACTAAAAATCTATTTGATCTATTTTTTGTTAAATATTAAACACCTCGTGACATAACAGCACTATAAAACCACACATTTTTGTAACGTTAAATTACATTTTAATGTCTGATTTATTTGATGTTATGAGGCGCTGTTATTGCAAGACTACGGAGTGCGGCAATGCAAGATTAGGTCCCCCCATAAACCGTTTTGGAAACAAACCAACTCACCGGCAGTGAAATCCTTGTTTAGGTCGATGAAAGCATTGGAATGGGGAACACGCATCTTGACTGGTAGAGTAAGAGCAGGTTGCCAAACGGCTTTCCTAAAACGAGGAAAAAAGCAAGAAAACATGATTATTCTGCTAAGCAGACATTCAGGAAAAACTAAAAAACAATCAACAAATGCACACTTTTTGACAGTGCACACGTCTACAGTTTATCCATGTAATACAATTGAGTTCTATCAAGACGGAGAAAAATATAAAACCAATATCTACTGCAATTGCCAAGAATTTAATTGCATTTATAATTACACACTACATTGTGCATTACCTTCCAGTGAGATAGCAAACTTCCGTGGAAGACTCAGGGACTGTCGTGGAAATAACCCCAAAGATATCCGGAATCATGTCCCCATTAAAGCTGTGCAGGAGAATATGGAAAACCATGAAAAAATCCATTGAGAAGCAAAACCATTTCCTGAAGCAATATACACTGCTCCAAAAAAATAAAAGTAACACTTCAATCACACATTTTGTCTTGATGAAGGAAATATATTAAAGATCAAACTGTACATTGTACATTGTGTAATTCGTTGATACCAAAACGACATAACAACGGTCAATGGAAACCAAAATAACCAACTGATTAAGGGCTGGAAAAAGTAAAACATTCAAATGACAACTTGCATAACTTTCATCATGGCTACTCATAATGTGACTCAGTAGTGTGTATGGCCCCCACATGCCTGTAAGCACTCCCAACAATGTCTGAGCATGATCCTGATAAGATGGCGGACGGAGTTCTGGGAAATTCTTCCCAGACCTGGATCAGGGCATCAGTGAGCTCCTGAACAGTCTGTGGAGTTACTTGGTGTCGTTGGATGTACCGCTACATAACGTACCAGAGGATCTCAATTGGGAATGTGAGGGCCGGTCAATAGCATCAATGTCTTCGTCATCCTGGAACTACCCACACACTCCGGCCACATGATG
This sequence comes from Novumbra hubbsi, assembly GCA_016801125.1. Taxonomy (NCBI): domain Eukaryota; kingdom Metazoa; phylum Chordata; class Actinopteri; order Esociformes; family Umbridae; genus Novumbra; species Novumbra hubbsi. Next base: position 49,676 of record JACXGK010001718.1, read on the forward strand.
CAGGGCATTGTCCTGCCCCGGGAGGAACCCAGGGCCCACTGCACCAACATATGGTTTGACGATAGGTCTGAGAAATCTTTCCGGAGGAGGTCTGTGCGACCCTCCAAGGCCTCGCCAGACAATCACAGACCCACTGCCAAAGCGGTCATGCTGGATGATGTTGCAGGCTGCATAATGTTCACCACGGCGACCAATGGTGGCCCTGCCAATTCTGATGTTCTCTGACGAATTTCAAACAAGCTGCACGATGCTGGACTGTGAGCACAGGTCCCACTAGAGGACGTCGGGAGCTCATGCCACCATCCTGGAGTCTCTTTCTGACAGGTTGGTCAGAAACATGCACACCAGTAGCACACTAGAGATCATTTTGTAGGGCTCTGGCAGTGATCCTCCTGTTCCTGCTCACACAAAGCTTGAGACTTCTACACAAGCTTTCCTCATGTAGTTCCCTGTTTCATGGTATCTCCTACATGCCCTGGAGAATATACTGGGAGACATTAAACCATCTGATGACAGCTCTTATGAATGGCCCATCCTGGGGAGCTGGACTGCCTGTGCAACCTGAATGTTCTGCAAGTACCGCCTCATGCTACCAGAAGTGACAAGGGCACTAGCAAACTAGAAACAAATCAGGAGGAGTAAGGAAATAGCAATTGTCTGTGGCCACCAAAGCAAATCCATTCCCTTTATGGGGGTCGTCTTGCTGTTGCCTCTCCAGTGCACCTGTTGTCACTTTAATTTTTCCCAAAACAGGTGACTATGATTGCAATCACCCCTGCCTCCTAACTGGACAGATTGATATCCCGGAATTTAAATCTACTTTGTGTTATACTGTGATGATTATGTGAGCTCTTCATATTTAGAGGTTGGTAACATGTAAATATTGCATGCATATCTTACTCCATGATCAGAGGTTGATCCACAAATGTCTTATTAAGTTCAACTTTCCCATCTGCAAAACCAAATAAGAGAAGTCAATCAGATTGGCAATTTCATAATACTCAAACAGACAATATATTTGACAGCATTGTTCAATTAGACTGCAAATCCACCTTTTCTTTCATTTAGCCTGAATTGTGCCTAATAAAACAGTTTTACAATATTACCCAGTGTCTGGTTGTTTCCCCAGAAGACAAACACTTTGGTGTCCAATGTGGTCTTGGTCTTCAGTTGAGTGGTAATTAGCACATCCATCTGAGAATCCCCATCGTAGTCTCCAGGGACCACTCCAGTCATGATAAAATCTCTGAGGGAAAAACATTCACGGCTGTTGACTTGCATGCACCCATTACCAGACGTTTCTCAGAATAAGAGTGGTGACATAACTCAGTGACATAGCTGGAAAATCCTTGTGTGAACACACCTTAAGGCAAAGCCCTTAACTAGACAAACTAGCGGGTAGAAAAATAAAATGTTATGTTATGATAGACAGCTTTATAGAACTGAAACACTGTACACAGAGCCTCTGCTTAAGTCTACAAACTTCAGAACGATTGAGCTCTTTGATCAGTTCAATTGTTTGCTTGAGTGTCATCAAACAGTTCTAAAACATTCATTCTTGCATGATTCATAGAGTGGTCCGCCAGCTCAGTGCTTAAACTCACAACTGTTTATCTCACATGAACGGAGGAAATTAGCTCAAGCTCCAAGCAGCAATAGATAAACACTTGGTGGACACTTGGTGCAAAAAATGAATGCAGCTGATTATTATTGGTATGGTATGTTAAACACAACCATGTAAAAACCCAACATACAGTTCACACCGCCTTTGCTCAGCAATTCGCAAACACTGTTCTTATCTCCCATGCAGCACTGTACCAGTTCTCAATCTAATCTGGTTACAGCCCTGATTAAACCTTATTTTGAATAGATCAACAAATACTTTACTTTGTTTGCCAAAGTAACAGTCAAAATGTGCCCTGTTAAAAAAATAAATGGTGCAATCTCCATCATGAATGTCAGCAGTAATACGCCTCCAATCATGACTTCAAGTGTTCCGTGTATTGTTGTCAGTACAGGTTCCAGTGTGCCGTAACCATTGCCGACTCAAATTAACAAAAAAATAACAACATGAAAAGAGTCAAAAAGAGTAAAAAAACTTCCAATCACTATTCTACATTCAGGAAAATGACTTAAAACACATGATCTACAGCGTAGCCTATATTTTTATCGGTGGTTTATATTTTACACAGGCTTTTTTATTGGATATATTTTTTGACAATATTGTAGTTTGCAAAGTGAGTATGTTGAGAACGACATCCTTTACTACAGCAACAACCCACGGGAAAAAGTAACATACATTATTCCACGGTCGGTCCGGTAACAATCTGGCTAAGCAGATGTCAAATGAATGTTAACTTTTCATTTGTAATTTACATTTTTAGTACTTCTATCTAGACAATAATGTCAATACATTCAGTAATAATATAAAACAAATCTGAAACATACTTGGGCAACTGATCTTTAGTGATATGAACTTTTGGCTTGAAGTATGGGGCTTTCAGGTCAGCCAGGAATATCACCAACTCAGATTCTAAAACAGAGAAGTTCAATTAAATATTACATTAAGAAAATGAAATGAAACCACAACATATTGAAGATAAATAATGCACTGACATAAAACCAATGAAATAACTATAATTCATTATTTCAACAGAGTCTAATACTGTTGATTAGCTTTTAAAGAATAATGATTTAACTACACAAGCAGAGTTAGTTAAAAGAATTTTTTTTAATCTCCACATGTCCTGTACCATTGACAGTTACACAATATCTATCCCATTCATATTATTTGATGTAGGCTAGAACAAATTGTATGATCCAGTATACAATAAATCAGTGTCTAACTTGATAGCCTGGTTAGTTAACAGTAGTTACTAAACTTAGAAAAGCGTAGACAAATTGACAGAACTGTTTCTGAAACTATCAGCATAGTTTAGCAATGACATTTAAGGAGGTTTTGGAACCTAGGTTGCTACACATAGTATCTAACGTTTTTAAAAGATTAGCTAGGTAGACTAGTTGAATCTATGCAAAGCCAATCTATGTCAATCTATGTTTAGCCAATCCAAATTGCGGACAGTCGCTTATCAACTGTCTGTGATGATTGGTATCTAGCTTGTAACGTCAGCTAACTACTGTAGCTAGCAAGATACGCAACTCACGTTCTCTGATGATAAATATATCTGTCTGCTTATCCGAGTTGAAATCCCCAAATGCAGCCACAGTGCCATGGTTTTCCGAGCCGAACAGGTCAATCGTTACATCTTGAAGAGCAAATGCAGAATGTTGCGCCGCAAAATACGCAGTAAGTGTACATATTTTGATAAACAATATCAACATTCTCATTGCTGTTAAAACCAAACAACACAAACTGGAATACTGCAGTTACCGTTTACTTTACGGCAGGTGGTGAAATATTTGCAACAAATTCGTTCGTGGTGTTTTAACATTTAAAAAAAACAGAACAGACATAGTTACAATGCTGTTGTTTTTTAAGTTAATTACAATAAATTGCTCTACATTTAAAAGACGACACACATTTTTATAAAACAAGCGAAGGGAATGTTGTGACATCACACCATCGGCACTTCCTAGTTAACAGCAGTGTCGCAATTTGCTGTCATTCCTTGGTAAACACAGACAACAACATGTCAAGCTTGGCAGATGTCGGCAGAAAGCTCTTGGAAATAAAAGCCCGACAAAAACGTTCAGGTTTGACAGATTCATTTGCATGCCGTTGTGCATCATTTTAACTTGCCTTTTGGTTGTGATTTCCTATGCGAAAACACGGAAACAGGTACAATCAGTTCCATGCCAGCCAAGCCTGCATAGGCATGAGCATGAAAGGTCAGGCTTACAAGTGTGCCGCTATTTTAAGAGCTTCACAGTGCTTCCTCTGTACCCATGTCTTTTGGGTTAAATATTGTGCTACATAACACATCATGTCATAAAGAACGAGAATGAATGTACATGTAGGTCTACTGTTTCTTGATTATCTGTCTAGAATGACATATCCTTTACATTACATGTAGTTTAACTACATCACTCATGCTGACGTTACAGGAATTCATATTTAATGACATGTATGCTATTATGCTACCGCAAATAGCGTACATGTCACTATTATGCTATTTTCCAATCACCATTCATTTCATAAATTCCAATGAAGTTACTATTTTGAAATTGTTAGTCAAATCTTAGGTAACATGACATATTCATGTCTTGTAATTTGTTGCATGTATGTTTTGTAACCACTAAAAATTAACCTGATGTGTGATCTGATGGTAATTGTTTTCCTAATTCATTTTACTAACCCTCCTGTGAATTGATATAGATTTGTAATTTAGCTGGGAGACGATTTACCCCTTACCTCTCCTTTTGAAAATGGCCAGCTTGGAAAGTGAAATTTCCGGAGCTCATTGGAAACTTAAGAGATATGGTAAGTAAGCCTATAGCCTAAAATAATATTATGTTAGCCTCTAATTTATACTATGAGGTCTAATGGCATACCATAGAGAAAGCTTGCAAATTATTTAATTATAAGAAAATTGTATCTGCTGGCACAGATTTTCCTTCTCCTGAGCAACATCCATAAAGGATATATTTTTAAAATATAATGGCATTTTTGCTGTAGAGTGTAATCCAGGAAATACTTTAATGTAATTGATGCTTCCTGCTTCCCCTTTCAAATCAAATACCGACATGGATCTCACTTTGTCTTGATTATTGTGCATACCATTCTGAATCAAATATGAAAAATTAAGATTATTCAGTTCTCTCATGGTTTATTGTCATGGTTTCTCACTTTCCACTGAAAAATGGATGGTTGAAATCAACACCACTGATTACATATTAACATAATGAGATTTTTCCACAAATAACAGCGCAATTGGCGGCATCTGTTTTCACCTGTGGACAGCAAATCCTATTGTTCTTGTGGATACACAGAAATCTGGTTATTATATGTGCTTCAAGAAACAGCGGGCTACAGTTGAGTAATTGTCTCCCACTCTTATGAATATTAATTGGTTAGATTGGAATACTGTATATATTTTAAATAAAATATTGTAGCAATTGAAAGCAACTTAAGTACATTTTAGGTGCATTTTACATGTACAAACATTTTAGCCACATTTGTTAACAACAAAACTTGAAAATTCTTTTGATACATTCCATAACATGAAAATAATATTCCCAGAGTGTTTGGTGTAGGGGCAAAGTAGAATATCCCATGGTTTGAAAAGTAACTGGTTGATAACATACCTCTTCGAAGGGAGCACAGTATTTTCAATGCAAATTTATGACTCCCAAAGTCCTAGACAACTAATTGTTTTTTTCTACATTTCTGCACTCCTATCTGTGTTAATGAGGTTCAAAGAAAGCACACTTGTCACAGTTTTATTTATATCACAATTATACTATTCTAGTTGTATTTGACCCAATGCATCATGTCTATTATTCATCTCTGTATGGTGGGCCTCATTGCAAAGCTTGTTGTAATGCCAATGTTTGTAACTACCTGGCTTTCTCCGCTGTCTCAACACCACGGCCACCCTTTGAACACGATGACTACTGTCACCCACAAAGCGTTGTTGCCATCGCCCTTGTGAGGCTAGAGAAACAATTACTCCAAGGTCTAAGAGCGGGTGATGTTAACTGGCTTGCCCTTTCACTTCTGCCGCACTTTACACACTTCTCATATTAAAACGATACTCTTTCTTCCTAATTTACGGCATCTCAGAAACCAACACATTTGCAAAAAGTGTCCAATTGGATATCGGCTATGTTTAATGAATGGGGTAACTTTTATAGGAACACGCTGCTGGATCTCCAAAGCATCCAAGTAAACATGTTATGTCATTACAACTCAGTGGTTTTTCTGCAGGTATTACCTATCTGAGGTTCTCACCAAAGATGGTACAAGTAATAGTCAATACTATTTAATTGAAGTTGAAAGTGATACACACCAGTTCATATTAAGATAGGAGACTAGCGTTATCAATATTGAACTCTCTCCGAAAAGTTAATCACACAATTCTACTCACAAAAAAAAAAAATCCATCCATGTCTATTAAGTAAAAATTACTAAAATCTTCTGATGATTTGCATATTAGACTCACTGCCTTTGCGGAGTTATCTTTGAAACTGATGGCTTGGTCGGTACTACTTAAAAGCTGATGGAAATTATGGTAATTTGACGGGAAAGATTATTTTTTTTTTAGTACCTGTGGTATCGACCCGAGGTCGATCCCATTAAAATGGAAATCACTCCACAAAGTTACATTTGTCTGAAATGGTGCTCCAACAGATGGGGTTCCCCTGAAATTCACTTGGCTTAGAAACCTAAGAACGTTCCGGTGGCATGCCCCATTAGGCCTATACCTTTAAATCTATGCTCAGCATATGAAATCACTGCGTGCTGGAGTTTATGACATTTGCAGTGACTAAATGTAAGGTGAGAATGTTGCTTTGTCATGATTGCATGCATTATGCATTGTTTTTGGTTGTTGTGGGATCTGGATTGTTCATTGCATTCTGACAAATCAACGACTGGTCATTGATTAATTTGGCAATGTGTTATTAACATAGCGCTTTAATCCTATGTACAGCTTTTGAAATATGTTTAGGGTTAGGTTCAACATTTATTTGGTTCTGCTGTTTGTGACAGAGATGCCGATTACTAGAAACCATCAGTCCTACAGCATATTTCGTCCCAGTTCCTTGTTTGATAGAGAAAGACTTTTGTGTAGTGTTAGCCTCCAGAGTGTTTGAAGTACCAAATAGGTAACATGAGATATGAACAAAATGGTTTCCAACTGGGGTCTACCTCCGCAATTAGTATTCTGTAAATACATCTGTCTTCTATATCTATTCAGGCTCCATCTACGAACCTCTCAAGCTCTCCATTTTCCACCGAGAGGATGAGCCACTGTGGGAGAAACTCGACCGCTACTACAATGCAGGTGAGCACTTTGATCATGGCTGAAGTACTTACTACAGTACAGTCTTTATTTTAAAGAGATCCCTTAAGGCTGACATCCTTTTGGTCCTGTGTTTCCTATTTCCTTGGTGTATATTCACAATATTTATGTTTGAAATACGGATTCACCTTGTTACATTATGGCTCTAATAGGAGTCAGGACCCACAATTTTCACAGGTTACTGCACCATTGGCAGACATGTCACACCCCATTGGTCAGCTGCGATGATGACACTGGGTGCCTGGATACAGCATGGCAACCGATTTTATTGCTTTCTTACTTAAATGCAGTCTGGACAAGCTCCATTTGGATAAAGAGTTGGTATTACATTCATTTCATTACTTGAATGTACTGTTGTGAAATAGGAAATGTATGCATGTAGTCTGTTGTGCAAATCTATGCTTTGCTGTGATTCAGGAGTGTTGTTCACAAACAATACCTGTCCACGCTGGCTTTACAACTTCTGTTTTATGTTCTGTTTGTTATCCTCTTAGCAGAAATGAAATAGTATAGCTTAGGGTAGCGGTGTGTTGAGCTGTACTGTGTTGGCCTAGATATCTGGAAAACCCATCTATACTGTTTTATATGGGGAAATACTTCATAAAAAAGATGAGAATGGGTCCCCAAATTACGAAGTGGTCACCGCTTTGCATCTAATTCAAATCTGAGTTGTTTTTTCTGGGTGTTTGAATGGTCTTTGCATATCAGTAGTTCCCGGGGGTCCAGACGAGGGTTGGCGAATTTGGCTTGGTTCAAGCCAGGGTGTACGGCAGAATTTCGTACTGGTCTGCCTGGTCTGGTCATGCTCTAGTGACTCCTTGTGGTAGGACGGACACTTGCAAACTCAATCGTGGTTGCTGGCTGAGGAATGCCTTTAAACTTCCTGCTTGGGGGAGCAGTGTGATAAGAAGCAAAATGATTTGGGAAATCAATCACCTTGCTGGGTGCCCTCACCCTGCTCGTACACACACACAGACACGCACACACACAGACACACACACACTTATTATCAGTGTGGGGATCGAAAATAATATTAAATATGATGATTGTACTTTCTCTTACTATTGGTTGAACATGAACCAATTGATTCATACTGAATCTCTAAAACGGTTAGTATTTGGTCCTGTATCTTTTTGCATTTAATGTAAAATAGTATTGGGATGTTTTTGCAGGTTTTTTTGGTTGTGTTTCGGATAATGTGTTGCCCACAACCTAAATAAACATGCCGACCTTTTGCCATTAACAAAAACAGGAGTTTTCCATTTTCAAGAATGATGAGTTTATTCAGATTTTTTATCAATGTTTTTCTAACAATTATATTAAAAGGAATAAAGTGCAATAAGTGTTCATTTAAAACAGCCACGATTAATATCCAGAGAAAGTCAACACCTGTCCTGGAACACCAACAAACGTCACATTAAGTTGATATAGTATCTTTGTGTCCCGCATGAAGGAATGTAGCTTGTGAACCAACTACGGCAATACCAAGAGGCCTACCTGTTGTCTAAAACTTTTAGTCTCTTAGAGACATATCAATGGTATTCACAAGTTCATCATACTCAGAAGAAGTAGATTCCACTAGGGCACACTATCAGATTTTCATTGCATGATTATTGTGGCCAAAATTAATCACAATACTGATATTATCGAGAAAAGAAGAAGAACAGTAATGTTAACAGACTCATCTTTGTTTGTGTGTTTTGTATGTTTTGCTAATTATTCACACTCAACATATAAGTGTAGGGAGGTAGACAGAGAGTGTAACCATTATTGTACAAATTTAAGAAATTAAAGCATACCAAAAGAAGAATTACACTTAATAGATAGTGATGAAAAACACAACTATTGTTTGCCTAGTGAATAGGCTATGAAAACAGTTTAGTTAATTTGACACTTGTATTTGTGTTGTATTTAAATAAATTGTCTATAAATGTGAGTGTACACGCCTTGTCGTATACAATGGCCATTGTGTTTAGGAGAAATTCTATTGACCTCTATCTGTTTTCGACAGCAACCCTTGAAAGTTAACTAAATCTTCCATATAAAGTGCTTCCAAAGCTAGGCCTACTTTTTGGGCCTGCATGCAAACATCTTTGTGCTCAAAGGTGACCATTTTTTATACCCCACTGCGCCTGTATCATTAGACATTAGAAGTCCCTATCACCAAGAGATTTAATTTAAGAAAAATATAACGTCATTTTCACCAAGTAAATAGTCTACAAAACCGCAAGTGTTTGTCGATCTCTCCTGGGGAGTTTAGCGGGGCTAACAAGTTACTTTAATGCCAGCATATGGGGCCAGACACACTACTGAGTCACATGAGTTGCCAAGATGAAATTCACTCAAGTTGGAACAGCCTTTAATTTGAATTGCATACTTAGATTTTCGAGTTTGGATCCAGGCCTTAATCGGTTGGTCTTTTTAGTTTCCAAAGACCGCTGTTATGTCATTTTGTTTTGAACCAATTACAAAATGTACTGAAAAGATTTCTTTCATTGAGACCCGATGTGCGATTTATGTGGTCCCTTCATTTATTCGGAGCAGTATACTCACCACTTACTCCCTTCCCTCTATCTATGGTGATTCAATAGAAGTCATACTTGCAAGTTTGTTTTCTTTCTATCCTTCTATTCTATGATTTTCGAATGTTCATAACATGTGTTCATGCTTTTTCATTAATTGTGCTGCATGACCCGTGGTGTATGGTACAGTATGTTGCCGTGACATTTTACACAGTGCTTTTCCTAAACCTTTATTTGCGAAATCAGATTGATTTCAATTCTAAAAGCTCTAGGTTAGCTTGTGATTGGTCGGAGTAGCAGACTATAAATAGTGGTGAAATAATACCTGTGATCCCCTGCGGCACTCTTGTGGGGTAACACTATGTGGAAATGTACTTGCTTCATTTGCTGGTCGCTAAGTAGAAGTGCAATGTGCTTCAATTGAGCAGGGAATAATGCAGTTTATGTTATTGCCGATGCACAGTGAATAAATACCATTGCATGCCTCAGGGTACTAAAATTGGGATTCCAATCATGTATGTTTTTGTTTCTTCTACAAAAGAGGTCCAACGGTAAAGCCAACCACAGTACTTGCTCTTTTGACACAGAGTGAAAATATTTCTCCTTTTTGAGCAATGGATGTTTAGGTTTTCACTGTCCACACAGTTTGTCCGTTTTCTGCTGTGTGGGCAAAACGTTTTCTTATTTATGTGGTAATATTTCTATACTCCAGTGCCTCATTTTATTCTCCCGCTTGATTATAGTGGGGGGCATTTCACTGCTATCTTTCCCCTGGTTCGTGAAGATTAAGAAATGGAAAAACAAGCGTTACGTTTGGTTGAAGTATCTTTTTACCTCTCCTTCGTATGCTTTCTCTCTTTATTGCCCTCTTTTTTCTTCTTGCTGTCAGGGAGCAGAGAAATTGCCCATTGTGAGAACAGACTTTGGATGTCTAAAGCATTAGCTGTTGATTTAGTGGGACATTAAGTTGATGGATGATATGAGACTGAGCAACTCCAACCTCAGTTGATTTGCATCTAGAAGGCTGCTCGGTCTTTGAAGTTGTTAGCGAGTAATAACATATTTTACTCTGCTTTTGATTCAGAGTCCTACTGGGCTGTTGTGACCTTGACAGTTTTTTCTATTTGATGGGCCTGATGAATTATGTTTCATTTCTAAATCTAAAGGCAGTGACTGAGAAAAGAGTGGCAAGGTTGACTGCATTTATGGACCCTGTAGACTAGTTAGTTGGGCTAGTTATTAGCTCTGTCTTTTCTGTTATTTACTATAACACCAAGCGTATGGTGGGATTGACTAGCAATAGCATAGTTGGAAACATTGTAGCAGGTATGGTCAGAAATAACAAGGAAATAGCACTGTGATTTACCAGTTTATCAATCCACTTTCTTTTAAAGTGCTAAGGGAAATTGTAATATATAAGTTCATGGTCCAAAGAGGCAGTGTGGACTGGACTCTTTCTTATCACTTAACACCTCAGTGCCTTTTTACCTTGCGCAACACCACATTCACAAAGATTGGCTGAGGAAGTTTGGGAATTAATCAAACCAGGACATTTTCACTACTAGAAAAACCTGCTTTGAATTGCTAATTCAATGGGGCTAATGAAACCCATAACAGTACCTTCAAATCGCATGGTACAATAAAAGCAATCCATAAATAATAACTGGTGATTAAGAACTTCACAGCCTTTGTAACTTTGTAAAGCGTAGACAGAAACTGTGATGTTGAATGCATTTCATTATGCGTAATGTATATTTCCCAAAGAGACGTTCTCATGATGCACTCATACATATGAGTTACATACATGTAATATACATTCTGCTGATGTGTCCAAATATGTTAAATAGAAGCTATACTGGGGATTAGAATTTTTGAACCCAGCAGAGAACAACCACAACTCAGAATGCAGGATAATCCTCTGTAAATTTCTCATTCTCATCTGGGGGAAAGAGGATGTCTGTGACCTCATCTGAGAAGGTATCCTGTGGTTTCAAGCCTGAGCCCCTACAGCGAGCCTTGGCACACATCTTTTTGGAAACCAGGCTAACATAGAGGGTGTGCTTTCTTCTAAGAAATTGGGGTCTGCCATAACCTTTCATTTGCCTGGAAAGAACAAGGCAGCCCCACACACACATGCACACACACAATGTATCTAAAACCCCATATTACTTTTCAGACCTTTCACCAGTCGAGGTATCATTGGAAGCTAGGTTTCTCAACATATTCCCTATCAGAGACGAGACAGCTAATGTACACTTCGAAAAATGCAATGAGAAATGTGGAATTTCATATGGCAATTTCCATTTCACGACGGTCTATCTCAAACACTCGCCAAGGCGAGCCTGTGATATTGTCACCCCCCTTAACGGGAGATGCCTGGGCCAAGGGTCCCGCTGGAAACGCCACTGTTATCACAGCAAGTCATTGAAGACCAGCAAGAAACCGGATGGATTCTCAGGGACCTGCCGATGTAGACCCGGAACATAAAGAGACACACAGGGGTGGTCTCCACCATTGGGGAGGGATGTTAGGTGCACACATTAGTCCTAGCCAAACGGCACATGGGAAGGCACCAGAGAAAATAGCTTTCCTAGGTACTAACAGAATTGCTGGATCGGCCTACATAAGTCATTCACAGTCCCGTTTAAAGAAGATTTGGGACACTGCGTAAAATGCAAATGAAAACCGAATGCGATGATTCGTCCTTATATTTAATTGAATGTAGTGCGAAGACAACATATTACATGTTGAAACTGACAGAAGCTAATAACAAGCTGGATGGTCCCTTTCCTCTTTAGTCCGGAAGGTTGGTCTGGTTGTGTCCATGATTCACTAAAACAATGTGAAATGTTGATTCATCAGACCACAGGACATTCTCTGACTTCATCTTAAATCAGCTTGGCGCCAGAAAAGGCGACAGCGCTACACGTTATTTTTCTTTGTACGGTGGAGTTTTAACTTGCATTTGTGGAACACTTTGGAAGTGCTCCTGAGCCCATCCAGTGATTTCCAGTACAGTCGTGTCTGTTTATAATACAGTGCCGCCTGAGGGCTCAAAGATCACGGCCATGCAGTATAGATTTTCAGCCTTGTCCCTTGCGTACAGATTGTCTGAATCTTTTAATGATATTATGGACCGTAGATGATAAGATCCCCAAACTCTTCGCAATTTTACATTGAGAAACATTCTTTTTAAATTGTTGCACTATTTGCCCGCGCATTTTTTTGCAGGGTGATGAACCCCTCCCCATATTCACTTGTGACAGCCCGTTCGTCTCTGGAATTATCTTTTAAAACCCGATCATGTTACTGACCTGTTTCCAGTCTTTTGTTGCCTCTGTCACAACTGTTTTGAGTTTTTGTGTTGCTGGCATCAATAAACATAAAATGTCTCAGTTTTGACTTCTGATATGTTGTCTTTGTAGCATTTCCGTTTGAATATCTGTTTAAAGGATTTTCTCCTTCAGCTGCTTCCCACACACAACAAGCCTTCTAGTTCATCTTACTAGGCTTATGTCCATAACAGGAATATACTAGTGTAGTTTAACCTGAACCTGAGACAAAAACACCACCACATTAAATCACTTATGCATTGTAGCAAATCCTTGCTTTCAGATTCACTGTAAATTAACATGCTTTTGTGTTTAGTTTTTTTGTCAAGAGCAGCCATCCTAAAATGGAGACTGCTTGTCAATAGACTTTTAAATAAAGCAATGTTTGTTCTATGAGTCCAACCATTCACCTGATAGAACCAGTTGTGGCGAAGCAAAGTGCTGTGTCCGTGTAAGAAGCCCCACAGGGACAAGTGGTATGCCTGGGCTACTCTACAGATAAATGACCCACAATGGACCTGACTCCTTATGGGACCAAAAGAGGCACTGGGTAAAGCAAGGTGGCACTTCAGACACATGCAGTGTTTAATGTCACTGGGTTGACTAAGGTGGCACTTCAGACACATGCAGTGTTTAATGACACTGGGTTGACTAAGGTGGCACTTCAGACACATGCAGTGTTTAATGACACTGGGTTGACTAAGGTGGCTCTTCAGACACATGCAGTGTTTAATGACACTGGGTTGACTAAGGAGGCACTTCAAACATATGCAGAGTTGAAGCGCTATCCAGCTGTGCTTCTTTTAATGGTAATTCAAATGTAAAATGTATTTTATAAGACTGCCTTTCTACAAGTGTAAGGGCTTAATTAGTAGGCTGTCCATGTTTGGGTTTGTTTTTATTCACATGGTGTGAATGTCTCCTTTGATTGCTTTCTTGTTTGTCAAACAAGCATATTGTATAATGGTTAGCTTCGGACCTGTCAGTAAAAGGTTGCTGGTTCGAATTTGGAAGCCAAGTAACTCAGGGTAAGAGCATCAGCTGAACCAACGTATTTTTGTTACATTTTTGCTTGATCCACTGTGCGCCTTATGCCTATGGAAAAGAAATTAAATGGAAATGATCCAAGCAGTCACTGGATTATAGTATTTGTTAGTGCTCCATATTTACCGAGGGTTTTATTAAAATTATGCTTAATTCGCACTGTCGCCTTTTCATGTCGGCTCTGCTGACTTTGTCTCTTTAAATTGACCCGGACTGTGACAAACGATCTTGCAGAATGGATGGCCCCTTCATTTACTCTGGGATAATGTGAAGGATGAAGAATGAAGTGCCCCATCCAGTCTGATTATTCACTGCGGAGGCAGTGAGGGGAGGGACCGAGGTGGGCGAGGTGACAGATAAACTGCTGTGATTCCAGGGCCCTTATATTCCGGCTTAGCACGAAATATTCCATTTTCATTACCGTAACCATTTTGAGGATTTCCGGTGAGTTTCCATCAAACTAGAATGGACACGCTGTGGCCGTGATAGAAACCTGATCCAGATGTCCGGTTTGGAAGCAACAGCTAAATAATAAACAGCTGTGTTACACACCTTTCATTGTCCATTTACGTTTCTACAAGTAGGAGTTACGGTCGAAGCCTTAGGGCGGTCACCAGTCTCTCTCTTGTTTGATTCTCCAGTGAAGAGCACCATTCTGAACTACCAGAGTCCCACCACGGGCCTGTTCCCGACCAAGACTTGCTCCAGCTGCAAGGAGGCCAAGGTGCGGGATTCGCTTTACTGTGCAGCAAGTTCTTGGGCCCTGGCACTAGCTTACAGGTAAGAGACCCCCACACACACACGCAAAGTGAGACACCTGTTACGTTGCGCTACATTTTCAGGTTAGCTTAATATTTAATCGACCACAACCTTGGTTAATGGTCTCCGTCGGGGACCAATAGTCGTAATGGAAGTAGTTAGCCGACTAGGGGTTGCTGGTCATGTTGGCCTGCTGCGGTTGTGGGAATTTAATAGAGTGTTCGGACTGTAGGGGCAAGTCTTGACAGGGCTAAGACGGCAACAGCGCCATTATTTCCTTCTCGTTGGTCTTTGGACTCTGGAATTTCATAACGGATGCCTGATTATAAAAACGGGCACTTTGGCCTTTGAAGTAATGTGTCCACCCCCAATGACAAACGGGGGACTGGAGTTCAAGGTGATATCTGGAATACTCAAAATAGCCCTTTTCTCCACTAGACCTTGTAAAGTACTTTTTCTTTCAAAAAACTCATCGTATTTTTTCATCCAGGGGACATGAGTAAAAATAAAGTGTTGGACCAGAAGGGTCTTGTCATCAGTCATG